>CM019756.1:33037252-33097252 GCA_009761765.1 Phenacoccus solenopsis | reverse complement strand
CCAAACATTCTTTTTACATGTTTCTCCTCATATACTTATCATATTAGTCATGACGTGTGTACCATAATATATTTCGTTTTATTGTAAAAAAATTATGAAAATGTTAGTTTCAGCCTATCGAGAACCTAACAAATAATATGTCACTTCATTTTTATCACCTTTCCCATTTGCTCCCCATTTCCAACATTCTTCTTCTATATTTTTCTTTGCATACTCATATTTGTTATGCAGTATAAAGCATGATAGATTCCGATCTGATATGCAGAATGATGAAAATTCAAATTCTAAACTTCTGAGAACCTAAAAAACGATATGTCACACCATTCCCTATCACTTTCACCATTTACTCCCACATATGTATCTACATATGTACATATATGTATTTAATATTCTACCCATATGTTCCTCCTCACGTACTCATATTCGTCATGAGGCTGGAAAATCTGTTTATTCTACACATTGTTATTTAGGCTAAAGAACTTTACTCATGTAACTCATCTTACTACCATTAATTACAAATGAGTCGGTGGGAGTCATGGGGAGGAGCATAGTGGGGATGAAATCGAAATATTGATAAAAATACGTGTTATATATCAATTATAGGGTTTTTGAGGTCGCTGAATTCAAATCTGAAGTCTATTCATCGTTTTGAATATGTTTTGAGATAATGTGGGATCATATCTACTTTAAAGAATAAAGTAAAAAAACTAATCCAAAGTTCTATGTTCTAATGGCTCGTTGAGCGTATAACAAACGTATGAGGTAATGTGAAGTACATTTTTAGCTTATTAAAAGCGCCTATATGGAGTCGACTCGGGTACTTTATGGAACAGCGATAAAATTAGAATCGTATATACGTTTCGCGTTCGCACCATACCTACCGAGTCGGTACCGCGATGCGCGATATTTTTTCAAATTTTTATTTTTTTACATCGCTCCTGCGAAACTAAAATGTAACTTTTTTCACTCGATTTAAAAAACGAGGGAAAGTATCGAGCTCGTATTCACACACGATACCACCTCCGTGACTTCTTAAACACGTTCGTCGTGAAAAAACTTTTTCGAATGTATCGGTTTCCAGAAATCGAACAATTCTCAATTATCGAGGCTCGCAAAGGCTCAAGTATTATCGAAGAAAACACTTAGAATTGAATGTTTTTGCGAAAGCCGTTAATTTAGAACGTGAAAAACGTTCTTGCAGTTATAGCGACGTGAAAAAAATACAACTTCGGGCAAGACAATGATCGGGCCTAACAGGCGACAATCGGTTTTGAATTATCGTGAAGTGTAGTACCTGGAGGTGGAAAGGCTCGTTCATTAATTTCGTTACTATTCTTTTATACCGTCTTATTGATTAGCACCGAAGGTAAAAAAACCCCAACTAGTACTCGAGCGCGGTAATCGATTCGATAATAATGAAGTCTAAATATCTCGATGTGGTGGCTCGTACTACGCCAATACGACTATATAATTTTCCGCAGTGGTGACGATAAAGCCGGCTTTAGCGGTGCCCTGTGCCAATCGTAATAATGGAGTATTTTTCGGGTTCGTACTAAACGACATTATCGAGCTCGGGTATTTCATTAAAACAGATTAATTAGCGAGGCTGATTTTTCACCGATACGAACTCGTTGGAATGGTTTTTTATCCTTCTTTGTACCGTTCTAATTAACGCAGAATGTTCGAATGGAATTACATCAAAGATTTGATTTCAATAAGACGATGTAAAAGAAAGGTAATTTTTAGCCCCGAATTTTGGATGAGTAATTGAATTGAATTTTCGAACTTATTTTAATCAACCTTATATTTTCGTTCGGAATGCAGTTGAGAGAAATGAAATTCTACCTCGGTTTATATTTCTATTCAATGCAATGCTAACTGGAACGAATTAGAAGGGATTTTATGCATCAGAAATATTTTAATTAACGACCCAACATTTAAACCCAATGAAACCTGTGTATGCTAAGAAATGCGTTTGAAACGCTATTCAACGAGAGCTGCAGTCGACTGTGCAGTTTCACAAACGATTTATTCCTTTCATGTTGCGATTATATTTCATTTGAACACTTTCTGGCCTGTAGAAGTTTGCTTGTTAATAATAGCCATGTGGATTGAATTATCTAATTTAATTCACTTTCATATATCGCAAAGCGAATGGTAGATTTTTTTTCAAAATATCTCGTGCCTCCAGAATAAGTGTTATAAATAAAAATGTAAAGGCTTCTTTTGCGTCAGCATTTTGACCGCAACGTTGGGCATATAAGCGAAATAATAAGGTATTTTGGCTACATTATTGGGTACCTGGACTCCAATTTTATGGTATCTGAATTACACCTCGTTGAATTGAGATTTATTTGTTTTTGCGTAAATGGTTAAAAATATCTAATGGTGTGCTGTTACGCCTATTAGATGGTGGTGGCTCAGTTGAACTCAGTTGTAAAGAATTAGTACGTTTTTCAGAGGTGAGGGGTGGGGTGGGGGGATTGGTACAAATGCCAACTATGCTTGCAAAATTTCCATCGCAAATTCCATCTGATGTTGCTTAGATTTGAAAATGAAAATGAAATAGATATATTTTTTCATCTGACATACAACATTAACCATTGAAAAAATGGTACTTGGGTGTATAAATATGTATTCCTATCTCTTAAACATCACTAAAAAGAACGCATTCCGAACTGAATCCTTTTTAATTGTTACAAAAATTTTAGTTTTTAACAAAAAACAAGGAATAGAAAAAATTCAGCAAGAAAATTTAATGTATATATTTTTTTAAATTGAAGTTTTGTAATCTTGGAAAAGAGATAAATGTCACGACCCATGAATCGTAAATTATATACTTGTTGTTTTTTTTTTTTAGCTGTGTTTTTAATAAAAACGATAGCTATTACAGCCTACCTGATTTGAGATGGATGTCGAGGGATGGTGAGGTCTTCAAATGTTTGCGTTTCAGATCATTTGTAATCGTTTAGCAAATGCCCAACTTTTTTGTGTTTTGCCTTTTCTATACAATTTAAAATGGTAGATCACTCAAATTTTAGGGGGGACTGAAGGAGGGACAAATAACTCAAAATTATTGTTTTTGATCTCCTATGAAAGAATGAATTACGGACACAAAAATATCCAAATTTTGGCGGTGAGTTAGAGCGAAAAATTGCCTTTTGAAGAGGTGTTAATGTTGAGTCATGAAATTTTTTGAATTTTCCGTATATCCTCATAAAATCAACTTGGAAAGGTCAAACTTCGTCTGTGGAATTAGTTGGTGACTAGAATATGATCTTTTGAATTTGGGTCAAACTGGGTCCAAAATGGTAGATTATTAAAATTTGAGAGAATTTGAGAAGCTTCAAATTAGTAAAAATATAAATAACATGAACTCATATGATTATTGTGGATGAGAAGCATACTACATCCCGAATTAATCTTCATACATCATATTGGCGGGGAGAAAGAGGGTTATCCACTTCAAAATACGGTGGAGTGCATGAAAAGTCGAAAATTTTTTATTGTAAGGGCATAATATGGTACAATGAATGCAAGTGACTGACTTATTCTGATTTTAGCTTTTCAAATCAATTTGGAAGGGAATTGAAGCAAAAACACCATTTGGAGCGAAATTGTTACAGGAAATTTTAACCTTTCCCTCACCATCACCACACATCATTTTTTAATACTTAAAACTGCTTCTCACTTGTGAGATTAGATTTGGAATACCCATATGATATACTTGTTGGTGTATATTTACTTAATTTGAGTTATTGCGGATACAAGGGTTGATGGCTTAATTTTTTATGAACAATTTAAGCTCTTCAAATTTATTTCATATTTTGTTTTTATAGTATTCATAGTTATTATTATTTTTTTTTGGTTTTGTTTATCAACAATATGTGTGTTTAGAATTTTAGGCATTGAAATTATCATAAAAATTTTTTATAAAAAAAATTTTGTCTCGTTGCAATTTCAATTTTGTGTGCATTTAAATTTTGCATTATTGTTTAATTTTTAATTCATTTTTTTAATTCATTATTTTTTCATTTTTTTTTCTTCAAAAATCATATTTTTATTGAATATTTTTTTCGTTAGTACCTAACATTTTTTTTTTCGTTGCAAAAATTTTCAAAATTTTTTTAATTTTTAAAGTTTTAATCCATAATCTTTCATTATGATTATTTTTTTTTTTAAATTCCAATTTCCTAAATTTTTAAATTTCGTATATATTTTTCATTTGTATTTAAAAATATAAATTTTTTCATGCATTTTTGATTTTTCAGTAGAAATTGAACATTTTCTGAAATAAGCTCCTATTTAAAAGTGGTTTACGAAGATCTACAAAAACAATTTCTCATCCTTTCTCCAATCCTAAATTCAGTTCCTTTATATCTACCTCGGCTACCCATAACGAACAGATACACGAATTCAGCAATTAGCTCATTGTATCAGTGAATGCGAAAGTCAACGAATACCATCTCAATTCTATCTCACGCTTAATTTTCGGCGACATTTGCCAACGTAAACATCCGACTAGCAGATTACCATAGACGAACTGCATCGTAAATACTAATCGACCACTACTAGCCCCGAGTTTCTACACAATTAGATAATAATTTCGGGTACAACTTGGCGTAGAAATTAATTACGAGTACACTACGAGGAGGCGCTGGCTCGATAATTACAACGCCGTCGTTCCTCGTCTGCATCGTAATTAATTCCGAACTACGATAAGAATGGAAATCAGTAAATAAGACAAGGTAGAACGTAATTACATTTGTAACGAGGCGCTGTTCACTGTGTACGTATTGTGTAGCATTATACGTAAAAAAATTTCTCGATTAGCCTCGTTAAATTTTAATCCAAAACTTGTTTACAATATTCGCGCGTTTAAAGTTGGCAAGAACTTGATGTACAAAAAGGGCAGGAAAAAGTTTTTCTCGTAAAAAACAGCTTTCTTTTCGGCGACCTAATGAAACAATAATACTTACAGTAATCTGATTTTCTCGTCGAGTTTATAACTCGTAAGCGATGACATTTAATGTTTAAATTTTCATAGCCTTTTGTAGCGCGTAAAGGTCATACTCGAAAATCTTAAATTGATTGGTTTTAATTTTGTAGTTTTTACGAAGGCATCTTGGGTTTTGCGTCGAAGCTCTTTAAACGAGGTGTTTTCAGTTTACGTTTTGCTATATAATGTAGCGTTTATTTTCACGACACGTTTTGTAGTTCATTAAATGATGTCAGTCGTGAATCGAATGCGCAACGGGGTGGTTCAACTTCGGGTCGTTGCATTGGGAGTCTTGCCTGATTTTATATACTGTTGTTGCGCCCGATTACAGCATTCAAGTGGAATGTATTGGTGGCCAAACGATGACGCGAATCTGATATGGTTGTTACCGAATTTTCCAACATGGGGTTCACTCCACTCTGTTATCGCGTTCAAATGACGCCATCCATGGATATAAAAATTTTACAATGTATCCCTTTGTTTCCAATTTTCCAACATTTTTATGTAAGTACCTGTCTTCTTATTCGTCGAATACCCATTGAAACGTACTTAAGTATATTTCGTTGTTACCTCGATAGATTGCAGACGAGTAAGTAGGTGTGAAATGACGTCAAACATATTCATATATGAACGATTTACTCAAGTAATACCAGATTCAACTTCGTTCATCTCTTTTACTAAGCCATTCATACCTATGTTGCAATCTTATTCTTTGAGATTTCACTACCCCCAACTTGCATTTTCCCCTTTTTATTCTTCACCATTAAACAAGCCTCGCAATGAAAACGTTTTTTTTACTCCAATTAGATTAGCTGAGGAGAGTTATCTCTTCATTGAAATTAAAGCTGTGAAATTTTAACATTGCTTTACCAAGGGTTTAAATCTGGTGTTATCGAAAAAACATGAAATGTAGTTTCGGATATTTCTACGAAAAGTTTTTCCCACATTTTCAGAGATTTTCAGCCAAAACTTATGCTAACATAACAAAAGTTAGACTTATAGAGCTGAAAAACTGTTTCAATGTTGGTTTCAATTTCATTGCGGTTCCAGTTTTTGAAAATGAAACTGTTTTGGTTTCATTCAGGTTCTGGTTTTTGAAAATGAAACAGTTTTGGTTTCATTCAGGTTCTAATTTTTGAAAATCAAACAGTTTCGGTTTCCCTCGGATTTTGATTTTTGAAAATGAAACAGTTTTGGTTTCGTTCAGTTTTTGGTTTTTGAAAATGAAACAGTTTTGGTTTCGTTCAGGTTCTGGTTTTTGAATATAAAACCGCTTCATGGTTTGTTTGTGGTTTTGGTTTTCTACCTACTGGTTTTGGTTTCAGCTTTGTTCTGCTTTAGTTTTAAATTTCTCATTTTTTTGTTAAATTTGTTTTATATTATGTTATACCATGTAAACCATTGATTTCTTCACAAGTTACAATTAGTACAAAAATGTACGACTCGATTCATTTCTAATTTTCTACCATGCGTGCAACTGATTCTTCACACATTGTCTTTTATTTCAATTTCTTATCAAATTATATTATAAAACTGATTAGAAATATGAAATCAGCTCCTTTGACTATATACTAGATGGACCGAGTTACGTGTAGGAAAACTGCGGTGAAACATTATATGCATCAGAGTCGGAACACTCGTTGCAACTTCATATCTTGCGCATGCCTGAAGTCCTTTATCACATTCATGTTATTCTGATTTTAAGCAGTACTATCGATGTCCCCTTGCCGCACTATTAGCGCGAAATAAATTTGCGCATGCGCATTTAGAATTTAGTCACGAGCGTTCTGAGAAAATCTGTGTAATGTATCACCGTTTTTGGGTTGGCATTTGCTTGTTGCTAGCTCGGTCCATCTAGTATATAGTCAAAGATCAACCCACAGTTTCAATTTATAACGTTATTTCAGAATTGTATAAATTATTTCTTGGAAGGAAGCTATGGTCATTTATTACTTATTAGTCTTAACTCTATATTGATTGAATAAACTCATTTTTGCTTTGAGATTTCAATTTAATTTTATACTCATCGTGGGTTATTTTTACTTTGCAATGAAAAAAATAATAGGTAATGCTAATAAATGTGCAAAAAAAATTTTAAAAAATTAATTTTAGAGACTTAAATCAATTAGAAAAGAAGGGGTAATCAATTCTTCTGGTTTGTGAAAATGAAACTGTTTCGATTTTATTGAGGTTCTAGTTTTTGAAAATTCAACAGTTTTGGTTTTGTTCTGGTTTTAGTTTTTGAAAATAAAATGGTTTTGGTTTCGTTCAGGTTCTAGTTTTTGGAAATGAAACAGTTTTGGTTTCGTTCAGGTTCTAGTTTTTGAAGATGAAATGGTTCTGGTTTCGTTCAGGTTCTGATTTTTGAAGATGAAATGGTTCTGGTTTCGTTCAGGTTCTGGTTTTTGAAAATGAAATGGTTCTCGTTTCGTTCAGGTTCCGGTTTTTGAAAATGAAATAGTTTTGTTCTAGTTTCAGTTTTTTGAAACGTTCCATTCTTTTTTGTATTTAATGATGCGATTAGGATGCGGTTTTGCAGTCCTGGTTAGACATTTCCTATATGTTTAGAAATAACCTGAAACGCTAAATTATGAAGATCCTACCCTCTCCTACTTCTTAGGCTATTATGTAATAGCTATCGTCTTTAATTGAGATCTCAGCTAAAACATTTTCCCCCATCTTTTTTGAGGTAGAAGTTCCTCAGAAATACCACTTCATCCGTAAGCCTTTACCCATCCAACCCATCATGTATTTTTTTATTGGAGGTGTTGACAAATTAAAAGAGCATAATATGTAATGTGTCATTCATCTGAATAAAATTAGTGCTTTAAAAAATAACCTGCTTTTTATCCACGCTTTGTTAGAGCCCATAACCTCAAGTAATGACTATATTGAGTGTACATGATAATTTTTACCATGAAAAAATTCATTATACTGTACGCGTATTCTGCAACCTATCTTGTTACTCTCACATCGCGTAATAGTATTGATAATGGGATAATACGATTAGTTTTACCTTAGTGTAAAACTTTCATATCGCGTGAAAATTTTCTCTTAAAAATCACTTTATCGCACTTCGATCTGAATGGCTAACTTGCACTAGTACGCTGATTGGTCTCTAATTTTAAGCGTTTTGTTTATTAAGCAAGGTACTTTTCGCTGTAATAGTTGATTAACAATACTTGATTTAGAAACTTGTTATTTTATTTCTTCATATTATAAATATCACCATTATTTATCGAAAGAGGTTACCATCGCCGGTTCGTATTACAAATCAGCTACTGAGCCGAGTCTTCGACTCAGTTATCCTTCCACCGGGTAATGCCATCCCCTCATTTTAAGTAGTACGTAGGTACTTGTTTCAGCAACCATATGGGTTTTGTTCACATCATCGCTGACTAGAGCTCGTAATTATCAGTACTGCTGATTTAGGTTATCGCTCGTCTCAGCGATTCGGGTAAATAATAATTAGTCGTCGTAAAGATGCAGTTCAAAAGAATCCATGTAGGTAAAAGGAATGATTCAAAAGAATTGTTTAATTTTGGAGACGTCATATTGATGTACAGTTTTGATTTTTTAAAAGAACAGATGAAAGTATGTGATAGAGCTCTAAGTCTAAAAAAAATATTTTCTGAGATAACTTTTTTCTTCAAGTCTTTTTTGAAGAGATGGGGTAAAAACACTTTTTTTTGAGGTTAGATCAACACCTACGGAATGGGGGTGTATGTTCTTATTCTCAATGTTTCGCACATACGTACTATGATCCAATTTTAGCTTATCGCTGATTTTTTCTTGCGTTCGACTGAACCATAGTATGAGTTCATTTTGAGTGAACTTAAATGAACGATGAGATTGAATTCTAACATTCGTTCAAGTTTTTAACAGTAAATATCATTTTAAAGATATGGTAATCGAATCTTCCATAGCTCCCATTCAAAATTAAGAAACATTCGAAGTTTACATTTATTTTGTTGCGAAATATCGAACAAGTTGCACTCGATCTCCAAGTCCTTCGTTGATGAATATCCGCTTGTACCCGATAAGACACTCGGGCCCGAAAAACATCGTTTAATCGTCACTAATCTGATTTCGAGATGCGAAAATTTTCTATTCTCCAACATCATAACCATTCGACTGGCATCGCCGATAACGCCTCTAGCAAAGTCGAAAATTAAATTTCGAATACTCGTCGTGTAAATTGCGTTCAAGGTGTGAAAATAAAATGCAAATGACGTTGGAGCGTTTTTCTTCGTTCTTTTAATACGTCTCCAGACATAGAAGATGTTATAACGCGAACGTTTACGTAATGGTTACGTAATGTAGTTCCGGAATACGCTTGTGGTCCGAAGGGGGCATTAAAATTTTTCCTTACGTTCTCTACGTAAGATTTAATTAAAATATTTTTAATATCTTTTTTAATTCCCGTCAACCAGATAACTGTAATAATTTTGTCTACTTTTGATAGTCTCAAAAATATCAATATGACCGCGAATACAGTTTCGTTTTGACATTTTCATTCGTAAGTTAATCATCTGCGTTCAAACGAGCGGATACTTACACGGTTCGTTGGATTTGTAGATGATACGCGTACATTTTTGACGTACTGTTACGTCGAATGATTGTCACGTGATTTGGTTTTCCTATTTGGAATAATTAAGTTAACAGCGCTGGTTGAAATTTCGGCCTATGAGTGGCTTTGATTCGTGACTCTCGAAATCGTGTTCGTTGTTCGAGTTCAAAGCGAGCAGCTTTTATTTCCTCGAAGCGTAGAAGCGGAAGTGTTAGAGCGAAGCATGTAACTTTTGCACGTATAAGTTACCGATGGTAAAAGTCGTCCTTATAATTGAATCGTGTTTCGGTCCATCACGCTTTCGAAAAATCTGCCTTGTTTTCCATCGTTTCGACGAAATTCATTTCTCGTGCCTCCGCTTGCGCCCGTATAAATACGTTCTATTTTCATTCATATGCGTGAAGAGATGAAAATATTTATGGATTCTCTATTTCGATACATGAGGAATTAATTTTTCTAAACTAACATACATGAATGAGCTGAAAATGGAAACAGATTTTTGCCAATGGAAGTACCTGCCATTCTGGTATACCCATATCTTGAATTCTTTTCGAGTGAAAACTACATACCATGTAAAAAAAACCTAAAGAAATTCAATTCATCTAATGATACAGTGCCAAGCTACTTGGTCTCTACGATTGAATTTAAATGGAACTAAAAAAATATAGCTTTACATAAACTAAAAATAAATGTAATCTGAAACCGTCGCGAAAATAATGTAAAGAAACGTTAACAATTAAACAGAAATTTTATCTTGTCTGTTACGAAACGAGAGATTTTTTTCCATTCCATCCCTATCGGTTGGTAAAAAGGCTTTTATATACGTCGCGTAGGACACCCACCTTCATTTTGTGAAATGAAGCAGCCGCTGTGTACGTTATATGTAATGTAAAAGAGTACGATATGTAACATTTTTAAACATTGTATAATTTTTTGGAAAGGATTATTTCGTTCATCGTATCTATATACATGGACTGTTTTTTTGCCCACATTTAGTGAAGTGTCCAAATACAAATTGTGAGTTTCGATGCATAGAATAACGAGATTACGTTGACGGTTATTTTGCGATTTTAAAATACCATAGTTATTCGATTACCAAGGTAAAATTATGTCATGAAAGTTGCTCGAATTTGTTCATCATTTTGAATTTTATTTTTATCATATTTTTAAGCCGATTCGAGCAATGTTCTCACTGATTAGAATGCCTTGATCATGATTCAATTCTAATATGTTTCTGGCAGAGTCAAACTGTGATTTGTGGCAAAGAATGATACAATTAAAATAGAGTAATAAATTTTTAAAGTGGAGAAGTTTGAAGGAAAGGCCTATCTTGAAGAGAACTTTTGCGCGGTGTCGAGTACCAGAAATCAAAATAGTAATATATGTAGTTCATCGAGGTGTAGGTTCGGACTACAAAAAAATAAAGGGAATTTAAGCCTCTTAGTCAGTATGGAATATAAAAAGTTGGAAGTTACACGAAAGAAGTTGAGCGAAATTTGGAAAACCATTTAAAATTATTCATTTTATTTTAATAAAATTTTCAATTATTGGGTTGTTCGGTATTTAAAAAATATTTTTCATTTAAAAAATTTGTAATGAAATACTTTTTACTTTTGGAAATTTCTCAATTAAAAAAAAATTATTATAAATAATGAAGAAAAAAAAATGAGTAAAATATTTTGTTTTGGAACCGTCTTTTGATACTTATCGTGTTTTTTTAATTTTTTAGAATATTTTGTTTACGCATTTCTTTTTTTCATTATTTTGTCCCCAAAAGCAACATATTTAGGTAGATTCATAGCAATTTTAGAATTTTATGATATGGACAACTCATTATTCCTTTTCCTTGAGTATTTTAATTTAGTTCCTCTGTTCTTTACAACATCAGCAAAAAGTGCTCAAACCTTAAACGTCTTGTTAATTATTCTAAATATATCATTACCATAATACTGAATAGTGAAAAATTGATCTTTATTCATTCAAAGCATAATACCACAAAGCAGATTAACGATGGAATAGATTAAAAATAGAAAAAAATATGATCAACATTTTTTGCTCGAATTCTCTATCATGTGTGAATCAATTATAGTTTCACAATTATCAACAAATTCGAGCATTAAAAAAATACCTTTTTTTGGAACATGTGATTTTTAGCCTAAGTTATATAAAATACTAAGTTACTGCACTCCGAAAAATAAACAAAAATCTGATTAGGGTCATTTGCTCACTATGCGAGCGCTGCGACTCTCTAGACGCGAGTCTTGATTCTGATTGGTTATTTTGAATACTCTGCGAGATATAGATTCTACCTAACTTTGGTTTCTCAATAGGGCTTTTCCATTTAACCAGTAACCTGTGACCTAATCAAATGCCTTTGAATTTGGATAGAGTACTAAAAGAGTCGCGCCATTGTGGGAACTCTAAAAACGCTGCAAAAATGATATTGGTTACTTATAACAAGATTAATTTGGAAATGAATATTGTAATAATTATATTTCTTTAAATTAAAGTTATAGGTAAATTTATAAAAATACAAAAAAAAAAAATTAATAAAATGCTATAAAAAAGAAAATTACATAAGAAATTATTTCACCTATGTTAATATAAAGTATCAAAAATATACGATAAAGTTATACAGAATACCAAGTTACTGCACTCCCATAAGAGCATGTAATTAGTTTAGAAATGATCGCTAGGTTCGCGGAAATCTACCAGATACATTTCTGATTGGTGGCTGCAAAAACAACCAATGACTAGTTGAGCTGTATCTCGCGAAGAATTCAAAACAACCAATCAGAGTTAAGACTGCGTCTAGTGGATTACAGACATCACAGCGCTCGTATAATGAGCAAATGGCCCTACTGAGATTTTTTGTTTATTTTTCAGAGTGCACTAATTTGATATTCCATACAACTTTGATATATGTATGATGCGGCTCCATCCTAATTAGCAATTACGTAGTAGCTGTTCTTTAATTTTCTTTTAAAACACAGTTGTTACATTACCAACATACTTCGAAGCGTGAAATGAAATAGTGTGTTGTCAACATAACAATAGTTTTATAAATAAAAATTGCCAAACTGTCACCAATTTAAAGGCATTTGTGTAGCCTACCGTCTAGATGGAAAAGCCCTATAGGGATGAAGATAATTCACTGTACAATTCACATATTGATGGTCATCACATCGGTAACCGAGTTGAAAACACGAAAACCCCATTCGTTCAACATTTCTGTTCCGACCAGTAATCTTTTGATGTTTTTCAATATCCTTTCTCGCATTTAGCACTGACTATTCGACAGATAGAAAATATGATATGAAATCTCGGTGAAATTGTGAAAATATGGTAATGCTGCGTGAAAAATGTAAACTGAATTAGGATAACGACTTACAAGTGCGTTATATGGAATAGTCATTTTGAGCCAAGAAACTTTAAACTTGGCACTCAAAATGATGTTTCGTTTAACGCTTGTAAATTTTTTCCATATTGCATTCTTTTGCGAATTCAATACCCATTGAAACTGGATAGGTATAACGACAAAAAGGAAAAATTTATTTAATTCAAATATGAATCGTTCAAAACATTTTATGCAACGAATTAGATCGCTGGCTTTATTATAAATTTTATTATTCCAATTTATTTTAAATTACTCTATATGTTAATTACATATAATCATTTAAATTAAAAATTCTAATTAAAAATGCATAATTTGGAATTGATCATAGACATTAACTAGAGATTAGACGTGAAGATAAATATAATTAAACCGAATTATAGTGGCACTTTCTTGCATTTGCTGGAAGGTAAATCAAGATATTAGATATTCACTATTCATCTCTCTGCCTATCTTGTACAGTGTTTTTGAAGGGATGAAAACGAGATTTCCTTCAAATAAAAAATTCATCACAATTATACTGGTATTCGGTGTTCGTTTGGCCTTTATTTTCTTCTATTCCTTTTCTTTCTTCCTTTCCTTTTTTTTTTTTTTTTTCTAAGGACAACTCTGACAAACGCAATATAATTAAATACGGAAATCGAGTAAAATACTCGAGAAAAATGTTAAATTCCAAACACAAGTTTTTATTACAAAGTTCTACCCTCATTTGCCTTGTATGCGAAAACATGGCGAAAAGAAATAATCAGTCTACAACAATACAAAAAGGCAACGACGAAATGACATTTATACAAAAGCATACTCGAGGTGAAAAATTCCATAAAAGGGTCTACATGGCACTAGTTAAATGATGTAAGCTGTATCTAAATTAAAGCTACTCGAATTATACAATAGATAGGATTCGTTACAGCTCTGTTACAAATTCACTACGAAGAAGCTACCGTTTACGTATACTTAATAATCAAAACGCACAGCGCCCAATTTAAATCTTACTCAAAAAGCCAAGTACCTGGTACTCACGACCCTCATCAGTCATTTTTTCCAATCTAACCCTCGGCAAACATCAACGCCAGCGATGGCCGCTAGAATACACCTAAACAGGTATCCATCGTATTTACAAAAATCCGCTGTCAAAAGTTCGCCTGAATCGAAATCCGATGCTGGATTCTTTCTCGTACCCATCATCGCGTTCGTGTCGGTTAAACTCGACGAAAATTAATTTCCAAAAACTTTCCCTTTCGTATCCACATTTAAATGCCAGCGTCGAGGATAAGAACGTTATAAAAATTTCAACGTTAAGCCTACATAAATGAATGCCAGCACTCCGAAGCGTGGGAATTCTTGGAAATGTTTTTAACTGCGAATACCAAAATTTGACGTCCCCACACTTGAAATTTCATTCCGTAACGACTAATTAACGTTGCGAAATGTTATATTATTTTTGCCCTTATTTAGCAAAAATGTCGACTATGTGAATCACAATGTGTGCTTTGGGGTTTCCTGGTTTGCGTTTTCTTGCGTAATTCGTGACTTTCCAGTTATTATTGTCGAGTTCAATATATGTATTTTTTTGTTATGGAAGATGTGGTTAGATTTAAGAAGTTATAGAATGCGAGTCAAAGTTTCGTGGATACCCGTCTGTAAATATGTACCCTACTTATACGGTTTCATTTTATCGTAAAATTAACTCGGAAATTGAATTCTACGCTATTGAAAACATATGGATTGATGTATGACAGGTGTAGTGCTTCGTAAAATTCTCATCTCTGTTAAGCCTAGAAAATGTTAAGAATTCCCCTTTTTTTCATTTCTGATACTAATTTCAGTACTATGATACATAGGTAAGTTCTATTATCAGTTATCACTTTTTTGAAATATCAAAAGTATTTCACGCAGTACATCAATTATGAGATAATGAGATAAATGAATAATGTTTAGAGAGTTGTGTGTAGTTGAAAACATTTTTGAGTACAATGGTAGTATTGCATGCGCAGTGAAAGTGTTGTATGTGTAGTGAATGCGTTGTATTTACAGGAGGAGCGTTACATGTGCGGTGAAAGCGTTGCATGTGCAGCGGGAATGTTGTATGTACAGTAAGAGCATTGTATATGCAGTGAAAGCATTGCATGTGCAGTAAGAGCGTTATACACTGTGTCTAACTGATCTTAGTACCTCATTAAATCAGAAAGTACTTTTATTCGAAAATTAATTTAAACTTCTCGACTTTGAATGTAGAAATTATTTGGTATGGAAATATTAAACTGATTCCTTTCTAAATTTTTTCAATGTATTCTTCAGTTCAAAAAAAGTTGTTTTCAATAGAGCTGCAAACTGTGGAAGTGCTAAAATCAGTTAGACACAGTGTATATATACCGGGTGACTACTTGATTCGAGCACTCAAGCGAAAAAATTAGCTAAAAGGTGAAAAAATTCAAAATATATGTCTTTTTGACAACGAAAGTATAAATTAAAATTTTGCATTTCATTGATAAACGCTTTTAAGCCTTAAATAAATATTATTTATGCCATTTATTCTTGCTAACATCATTCAAATATATAATTTATTTCTATCACGGGAAGATTTTTGCGCTTGGGGTGCTCGAATCAAGTAGTCACCCTGTATGCAGTAAAAGCATTGCATGTGGAGCAGCAGCATTGTATGTGCAAAAGAAGCGTTGTATGTGCTGTGGAAGCATCGTATGTACAGTAGGAGCGTTATACTTACATGGAGTGAAAACAATGCATGTGCAGCGAAAGCGTTGCGTGCGCAGCAGGAACGTTGTATGTGCAGTGAAAACGTTGCATGTGCAGTAGGAGCGTTGTACGTGCAGTAGAAGCGTTGCATACACAGTGGAGTATTGTATATGCAGTGGAAGCATTATATGTACAGTAGGAGCGTTATATCTATTTGCACCAAAAGCAATCCATGTGCAGCAGGAATGTTGTATGTACCAGTAGGAGTGTTGCATGTGCAGTGAAAGCGTTGCGTGTGCAGCAGGAACGTTTTATATGCAGTGAAAGCATAGCATGTGCAGTTAGTAGCGTTGTACGTGCAGTAGAAGTGCAGCATTGTATATGCAGTGAAAGCATTGCATGTGCAGCAGGAACATTGTATGTGCAGAAGGATCATTGTATGTGCGGTGGAAGCATCGTATGTACAGTAGGAAAGTTATATCTATATGCAGTGAAAGTAATGCCTTTGCAGCGGGAATGTTGTATGTACCAGTAGGAGTGTTGTATGTGCAGTGAAAGCGTTCCGTTTGCAGCAGGAACATTGTATGTGCAGTGCAAGCATCGTATGTACAGTAGGAGCGTTATATCTATATATGCAGTGAAAGCGTTGCATGTGCAGTAGGAATTAGGTGTGAGTTTCGGGCTCTGTAATGGATATAACCTATAGTGATGAGATGTTTACTGGACAAAATCACCTTCAAATGTAAACAAGCCCCAATTAAAAACTTACCTCTTAAATGCAGCATAGCTGCTAACGTTTTTTCAACTTTTCGAATGTAGATGTGACCTCTAAATGCAGACAAATTGTGAATGTTTCAATACTCAAAATTCTTGCAATTTTAAAGAAAACTGAGATTATTTCTGAATCAAATAGCTTTATTACGACACAAATCAATATTACTTTATCGATTCTAATTGAATCGAAAATTCTTATATAAGCATCATTTTAATCTACACTAATCACTCGAGACGAAATAATTCACCGCATAGTTTCCTATACGAGAACATGAAATTTTGCCAACATTCAAAATACTAGAATTCATAATTCGATTCATCAAAAGCCTCATTAGAGCTAAATCACGACGCTCCAATTTGAATAATTCATTTCACTGTAGTGACAATAAAGCTCCTTTCGTCAGTATTGAATGAAACCTCCGATACGAAATCGAAATAAGTATATTTCCATTAAAACCATAAATTCCCATCTCGAGGTAAAAATCCACCCAAGTATAGGCAACCTTGACGTCAATATAAAAGGAACCATTGAAAAGCTCTCCAACGCGTTTTTTTTTCGAAGTAAAAAAAGAGAATTAATTACTACCTATCTAAAAATAAAAATCGAAAAAACTTTAATACACATGTAGGCGCGTTTTCCAAATACTGTTTGGGAATCATTCGCATTTTTGATGAACTGAAACTAATACAAAAATGAACTGGGTTCTATACCGCGGGTTTGATTGATTAAAAATATGATTTTCGTAGACACGTACTATTTGATTTCCGTCTGTTTCGAATGAAACTTGGGCGCATCCAGGGAATTTCATTAGAACGTACTTTTTCGGAATTCTATTGTTGACTGATTCCTTTTAGGCCTTTATAAAGTCGTAGCATCGTACAAGTAAAGGCTACTAAATATAATAAATCCTTTCTACCGTTCGGATTTTTTATTCCTTTTGAAAAATACTCTTTCGAATGTATAGCTTATTCTAAGCGGAAATTTTTTCATCGTGATAAGAGTTAGTAAAGTGCAAGTTTTTATGAGTAGTGTATCAATTTCGTATCAACTTCATGAAGTAAAATTGACTGCATAATTATTTCCCATTGGTGAGAATCCAATTTATATGTTTGTCGAAAATTAAGCTGAATTAATATGGAAGGAAAATAGCTCTACATAAATACTATCTTATACCAGGTTTGAATGTAATACCGATAGAGCGCGCATTATTTTACTGTTGCTTCAAAAAATGCATTTGCTGTGAAATATTCTTCGTAATTTTAGTTCCAGCTTTTCATACAGATAGAGCCACCGATGGGATTCGATAGATAGGCTTTTTGTCACTAATTATATATACATAGAAGATTTTTTTTTTAACTCTTGAATTACTTATAAGGGAGAAAAGTTACTTCATGAAAAATCAATAGTCGTTATCATATTCGCTAATGACTGGAAATTTCTCCTAAATTATGCTTCCCTAGTGTTTTTGAAAGAATAGTCCAGATGTTGTGTATTGAATTGAAATTGAAATAAAATTATTTGAAGAAGTCTTACAATGACAAAATTAAAATTTATTAGCGAATATTTAAAAAGACAGAAGTACCAAAAAAAATATATGTATTATATTATGTAAATAAAGGATAATTCATTTCGAAAAACTCTTTTTTTTAATGCATAAAATAATTATACGCATAAAAAATTTAAATTCCTCATTTTTTATAGACATTGAATGAAAAGGTTGATTTTTTTTTTAATGTATTGGATACTTAACAATATTTTGAACATTTTTTCTGGATTTTTTTCAAGCATTTATTTTGATTAAAAGAAAAAAATTTTTGATACATTTTAGCTGAGTTTTAAATTTAAAAACGGTAGCTATTGCAGCCTACCTGATTTGGGATGGAGGGGTCGGGGGAGGGCGGGATCTTCAAATCTTTGCATTTCGGACTATTTGTAATCATCTAGCAAACATCCAACTTTTTGGAGTATATAAATGATATAATACTTATACTTTTTTTTAGGCCACTCGTAGGCAAGCGGATATACATGAAATTTGCTCAAAACTTGGTGAGAGACTCTTCTTAAGAATGCGACATAATAACCTTTTTTGTTTTTTTCGATAAAATTCAAAATAGCGCATCACTCAAATTTCGAGAGGAGCTGGAGGAAGGGCAAATGGCTCAAATTTTTTATTTTTTATTTCATATAAAAGAGAAAATCACAGACACCAACATATTCAAATTTCAGCCTCTTAAGTGCATTTGGAGGAGAGTTGACCAAAAAACGGTTTTTTTGAGGACGTTTTGAGTAATGAAGTTTCTTGAATCCTCCATATCTCCTCACCAAATCACCCTAGAAAAGTTAAACTTTGTGTGCGAAGTTGGTTTGTGACCAGAATATGACCTCTTGAATTTGAGTCAAAATAAATACAAAATGGCGGTTTACCAAGATTTGAGTGAAGCTTGAGGAGCCTGAAATTTGTAAAAATGTAATTAATATGAACTCATATGATTGTTGGAGATGAAAAGTATGCAATATCCTCATTTTACTTCCATACATGATGCTGGAGGGGAGAAAGAGGGAAAATGTGGTGAGGTAGAAGAGAGGTCAAAAAATTTTTATTGTGGTGTTATACGATGAAATGAGCCCAAGTGACTAACTTATGGCCTGTAGTCATGAAGGGTTTAGCAATGTTATCACCAAACCAGAACAAGCTCCAGTTTAAAACTCATCTCCAATGATGCAGCATGCCTACTTACATTTTTTTCCTTCATTTTGAACATTATGTTTTCTGTTTTAACGACACCGGTGGTTCAAGCCCTACATAAAAACAAAAATGCATACTGAATTCCTAAAGGATAGGTAAATGAAATCAGAGTTCCACAAATTTTATTTTATTCGCTTATCAGAACGATTAAGCTTCTTTATGTTTTTCCATATTTAATTTGAAATTGTTTTGTTTGTTTCAGGTAAGTCAGAATGCTGGATACCAGTACAACGTGTTAGTCATGTAATGTAAAGTTGTGTTCTAAAAAACTAATTTAGTGCGCAAAACTAGCCTACTAAACTCAAACAAACTTCTTCGTTCACAAAAGGTACAAATGAACCTTAAGATACTTTGAACGAACCTTAACGGTCAACCACTGCATAGTATAAAGTTCAAGGCACGTACAGTAGATAAAGGACATTGCAGCAATAACGTTGCGAACCGGCGATAAATTTCAATTAAATTACGCAGTCGTAATTTTTACCCAGTTTTTTCATCTAAATGAAAAATCCACATAAATCCGACTCAGCATTTTTTCTTCGCGTTGATTCCTCTTTGCTGTCGCAATTAAACGAAAAGATATTATTGTAAACCCGAAACTTTAAATTCAACCATTTCAAAACAACCCCTTCAGAATGCACAGACGCCCTTATTTTTATTTTCGCTCGATTCTCTCTTGGCTGGAGGACGCGAGCGTACATCTAAGCGTATTTCGTTGTAATACAAAACCGCAGCAATCTTGAAAAGCGACTTTTCAAGTTACTATAAGGAAATTGTAGAAGAATAGGTAAGCTGGGTTGTACGCGGAGCTGTCTTCGCGGCTATTGTTATGGTAATTTTTCCCACACAGGATCTTTTTTGCGCTCCATGAAAATTACCTATCTTGGTCCGTCTCGGTGAAGATGGCAATTCGGAGGATTTGATGACTCATCGGGGAGTTCGCTTTCACATACTTTTTACCGAAGTATTGTGATTCTTTCTATGTAAACGTACAAGACTAATGTCGCTTTTATTTGAGGAATTTTTCGCGATTATTTTTAGAACTGTTCATCTCCGTTGTTACGGAAACAGTACGGAGAAATATTTTCTTTAATTTCCCCATCAGAAATCCAAAGGAACCGTATTCCGTCTGTTCGCTAATGAAGTGAAAAATTTCAAGGCTATTCGTTCGAAAGTTCATTGGTATTGCTTTTATTGTTGATTTTTCATTTTCATGTAAGTTGTGCGCTCATTCAAGCGTACGAAGGTATGCATAAAAAATGTGGAAGTTTCGACGAGTTTTTTTTCATAAACGTGAAACTTGGTGGAATAAATTGATCTTTCCAAAAATAAGTTGTGCGCTCACCCATATAGGTGGAATCTATTCAATTTTTAGCTGAGTTTTTCATTTAAAACTATAGCTATTGCAACTCATCTAATTTAGGAAGGAGGGGTCGGGTGTGGGTGGAATCTTCAAATCGTTACGTTTCAGATGAATTGTAATAATTATTATGATGGTTTACTCAAACTTTGAAGAACAGTGGAAAGGGAACAATTGGCTCAAAATGTTCGTTATTAGACTCATATTTAATATTGAGTCACAGATGCCAACATACCTAAAGTGCAGTCTCCCAAGTGTATTTGGCAGTTCCGGATTATCCTATACGCACGTGCACGTGCGTAGCGCGGCAGATTTTAGGGGTGGCAAATTTTTACCAAAAAAATATACATTAATAAATGATACCTACATCTGAGTTACATGTTCATTTGTGTCATTTTTCAGCCAAAAAATTTATTTCAATTTTTTGTTCTTCTATAAAACTAAGATAACCAGAAAATTGGGGAAGGACTAGATACATAGAGTAAAAAATTCAGGGGCGGCAGAATTTTGGTGCGTACAGCGCAAAAATGCTTAATCCGGCGCTGGTATTTGGAGAGGAGTTAAAACAAAAAACAGCTTTTTAAGTAAGTTTTGAGGAATGAAATTTCTTAAAACCCCCATATTTCTTCAGCAAATCAACCTAGAAAAATTTAACTTCGTATGTAGAGTCACTTAGGCACCGCAATATGATCTCTCAAATTTGTATTTAAGAAAATACAGAATGGAGGACGGTCAGCTTTTGAGGAAAGCTTGAGGAACCTCAAATGGCTAAGATATGTTAAATCTGGACTCATTTCATTACTATAATGATGATAAGTATGCTCCATGCCGATTTCACCTTCACCAATGAATTTGGAGAGGAAGAGGGGTTATTGTCCTCAAAATGTGGTATATGAAGGGGTGAATGAATGGTCAAAAATTTTCAATTATGGTGTTAGATGATTTAGCGAACCCATGCAACTGAGATATTTCAATTTTAGCCTCTTAAGTGAATATGAAGGGAGTGAAAAATAGTTTTTGGAGGGAAAATCATGGCAAGAAATTTCCTGAATCTCTCAAATTTCTTTACACAATCTACGTAAAAAGGTTAAACTTCGTTTATGGAGTTTGTTGCAGGCCAAAATATGAGCCCTTGAATTTGGCTCAAAATTGATCAGAAATAAATCCAAATTGGCTGATGTTCAAAATTTGAGGTAAGCTTTGAAGTTTGACCTTTCTAGGTCGATTTGATGACGATGTATAGAAGATTCGTGAAATTTCCTACAATTTCCCCTCCAGAAACGATCTTTTGCTCTAACTCCTCTTCAGTTGCACTTGGGAAGCTAAAATCAGAATAGGATATTCACTTGAGCTCATTTCATCATATGACACTACATTTAAAAAAAACCTATTTCTTGTGTATCCCGACCATAGTTTGAGGTCGATAACCTCTCTTTCTCCTCTCAATATCATCTGTGAAGGTGAATTAAGGATATAGTATAGTTCTTATCTACAGTAATTGTATGAGTTGATATTACTTGCATTTTCATCAGTTTGAGGCTCCTCAAGCTCTACTCAAATTTTGGTAATCCACCATCTTGCATCCATGTTGACCCAAACTCAATAAGTCATATTCTAGTTACTAGCTGCAGCTACGTTCAAAGTTTAGTCTTTCTAAGTTGATTTGGTGAGGACATATGTAGAATTCAATAAATTTCATGACTCAAAACTTCCTTAAAATCCGTTTTTTGCTCTAACTTCCCTCCAAATGTACTTGGGAAGCTGAAGTTTGGATATGTTGGTGTCTGTTACTTATTTTTTTATATGAGGTCAAAAATAACAAATTTGGGCGATTTACCTCTTATCCAGCCTCCCTCAAAATTTGAGTGATCCGTCATTTTGAATATTATCGAAAAAACAAAAATGTTGGTTTTTTTGTATTTTTAAGAAAAATCTCTCACTAAATTTTAAGTAAATTTCATGCATACGCACTGATGCTATGGGTGGGAGAAAATATATATGCATATTCCAAAAAGTTGGACATTTGCCGTATGATTACAAATGTTCTGAAAGGCAAAAATTCGAAGACCCCACCCTCTCAACCTGCACATTACAAATCAGGTAAGCTGTAATAGCTATCTGATTCATTCTTGCGAATAACAATTACTAAATTTTTCAAATTGAACTTTTTAGGTATTTTTGAGATAGGTAAACAAGTTTGCTTGACCACATTATTTGCAAATGTCAACAAACCTCGATTAAAAACTCAGCCCCAATAATGCAGCATGGCTGCTTACGTTTTTTATAATGTTATTGAAAATAGAGATTTCAAAATTCAGGATAAATATGATAGTTGAAAATTTAAAAAAATATTTGAATCTTTTGCCGTTTTATCCATTTGCCTTAACTACATACCTCTAAGGTCTAGACTAAAAAATATCATTTTTGTTCAAGAATCAACTGTAAGTAGTGCACCCATATTAATATATTACATCCCAGCTATAAAAAAACTTCATTATTTCTTTCACAACAGTATCACGAATACGTTTCATTGTTAATTAACTTGTTTTAACCTGATTTTTTTATTAATTTTTTAGTGGTAAGTTGTGCACTCATTTTTAACGGTCATTTCTGTAGAATGAATTATAATTATTATGTTCTAGTCTTTGCAAACATCATCTTCGTCCATGAAACGTCAGAATAGCTATCAATAGTGCTCATACAGTGGCGAGTAAAGTCATAAAAACTCGCTGAAAAGTTCATTCTTTTTTCCACCATACTTGCCTACTTCCTATCGATAGGTCGTCAGGTTTTCACATATAAAATAAAAAGTTATAACATCGCACTTTCCGCTCATTTAATTAAAGACAATTCGAGACTGGACTAAATGCGTTACGAATTACGTGGAAAAAATTTATTTAAAAGGTTCCCTTCGCGTTACAGAATGAAGTCATTAAAACAAATGGCTCGGGCTTTCATGCTACATGCGTCTAGTGTCTAATTTTCGATGATAAATAGAATGTATTTTTCGCGCCATCTTGTATCATTTTATTGCTTCCCAAATTGTTGGTAATTTACGATGGTTTTTTGAGAAAGAGAAAAAAAAAAACAGAAACAAGATCAAGTCCAAAAGTGTTGGACAGTCTGTGGCGTAAGGTATAGGAGGAAAGTTCGCCTGAAATTGAGTTTAATGAGAGTTACCGAAGCGATGGTACGAATTTTATGGCGTAACGAATTTTACTAGCGAAGTTTTCGTCTCTTCTGCTCTTGCACAGAACATAATGGAGAAATAATTACCAGATGAATCCGCGCCATTGGATAAGTTTTACCGCAGATCTTCTTCCTTCTTCACTCGTCATAATTCCAACTGCTAGACTGTTGGTGGAAGTTTAAAATATCGTAAACTGAGTCTCAAACAGTTCGTCAGATTTATAGTTATGTATCACATCCTATACGTATTCGTGTAAAAATATGGGGCTTATAAATAAACATTTCCCAAGCGTTTTCAACCTTTTTCAATGAGCTTTGAAAAATTTCATTAATCTTATTCATAAATACGTCTAGATACGAACGTCGACCCGCCGGCAAAAACGAACATCTTAGTATAAAATTATACGCCGCATTTCTGCCGCCAGTATATTCGCGTATTCGGGTACACGGCGAAGCGTGCGAAAAGAATTATTTTTAAAGAAAACAAATGCCTAACGTTTTCCGACGTGTATTCCTTTTTATTATGTACGTACGTTACGAGACGTCACACGCGCCATTTTCCTTCCGAAATAAGTTACGTGAGGTGTCACGGATATACGATACGTAGCGTAATAATATGTATAATACACAGAGAAAATCTAAATACCAATTAAAACTCTTTATTTTGACACTCGTAAATTTCAAACCGAGTAATTAATCACTATTTTACCGAACCTAAAATGGCAGTCTTTCAAGTTCTTCATTTGTTTCGAATTTCAATGAATCGCTATAATATCCATCACGTTTTTCTTTCAGATGTTTTTGTCGACGATTTCAAAGGTCACAGGGCCACGTTAGTAGCGTGCTGTCTATCGAGTTGATTAATTTGCTTAACTTCACGCTAAGCGGATTATCTTGCATGAAGTTTTATAATATGGATTTTAAAATTAACTGGCGACCCGAATTTTTGTACTATTCGCCATCATAGAAACTTGCTGGTAAACATACAGAGTAAGTTGATGGAAAAAGTCTCAAGTGTGAAGAGAATACAAAATTTATTTGAAATCGAACATAAACTGCTGTAGAATCTTTCGAATCCACCAGACCGCGATCGTTTACACATTGCTGTGCTCATTTTTTAAGAATTAATTTTTTCTATTTTTCTTTCCCTTTTTTATTAATACATGGAATATAGCATTTTTAAAGGTATTACTCGCATGCCCTAGTGATCGAATAAGTAATCATGTATTGTTGATGATACACTGAATGGAATTTGATTTGAATTACGAAATCATCCATTTGGGTATTGATTAAATCAAACCCATTATTCTCGAATTAAACTTGTTTGCATTATATATTATTTTCGAGTACCCCTTTACAACTACAATGGATAATTATTAAAGTGGGATCTTATCAATTTTTTAAAATTATTTTTCATTTTTTATTTCTTTACGAACTTTTTGTTAAAGAAGAGGGAAATAGAAGTGTATACAATATACTTACACATATATAGGGTGGAAACTCGCGATACAAGTTATTTAAAAAATAATTATCTGTGGAAGAAAAGGAGGTGATGATTCTAGAACATTTTTCATATAATGCAACACTTTTCAAATCAATTTTCAAAATTTTTATTTTTACTTGCATAATTATTTTGAGCTTATTTCATAAAGGAGGATGAAGTTTCAAGATGATATCAATTCAATCATCAAAAACACGATTTTTTAAAATAGTTGTAATTTTTTGGCCAGATAAATTTTTACAAAATATCATTTGCTGAGAATGTTTATTTTAATGCGCACTCTCCTCTATTTCATAACCTCCTCAGGCCTGTACCCGTTACTCTAACTGGAACAAAAGACAATAAAAACCCGTGCCTCTAGCCTCGCTGCTGTACACGACACGGTTCAAAAAAAAAGTCAAGTTCCAAAAATCTAAAAGTATTACATTGTTCATAAGAATTATTCTAAATGAAAAAAAAAACAAACAAACAAACGAAAACATAATAGTATAGTCAATTGCATAAAAATGTCGATTTTTAATAATACCCATTTTCTGCAAAAAATAAAATTACACAAAAAAATATAAAAATAATTTGAAATTTATTTGGTGAAAAATTTTCTATTTTCAACTCAAATTTTCTAAGAAAAATTTCTCAAAAAATATTTATTACCTATAACCAAAAAAGCAATTCTAAAAAAAAAAAAAAACGATATCATCGATATGTAAGTATTACTTGTTAAAAATATTAATTGGTAGATCGGTAGATTGATTTATTGATTTATTTATTTATCCACTTATTTTTACAAATTATTATTAATTTTTTTTTTGAAAATACAGTTCAACAAAATGTAGCTTAATTGATTTTTATTCAAATATACATACCAGTTCGGATTAATTTTCATTTTTCCTCGAAAAAATCGAAAGATGTAAACATGATTTCATACTCTAGATTCAAATTCGCTCTTCGCGAGAATAATTCAAAATCTTTTATATTTAGGCTTACCTTACTTACTTCCTTATTTACTTACTTATCTCTATTTACGTGCCATGTCCTGCTACAAAGGCTGGAGGCACGAAAGAGATAAGTTAGATTCTAAGAGAGTAGGTGAGACTGTTTGAGGGAGAGGAAAATCTGGGCTATTGTCTGTTCATCACCTTGGAGGAGGTTAACCTATTTAAAGTTGGGTCAAATTTGAGTTTTTTTTTTCTTAAATAAAGGGCGAAAACATGACATAAATATTTCAGCTCCACGAACTCAATTTTTAGGTTCCACATAATGATGTCAACGTTTTAGAATTTTTTTAATAAAAAAAAAAAAAAAGGAATTTTTGGGCAGTAAAATATTTATTACCTTCCAAAATCATACTTGGTCGAATTTTAGCTTTAAATTTATTTAAAATTTTGGAAGTCTAAACTGTTTTTAAACTTTTTTCAAAAACTACCGATTTTGGTCATTTGTATAAAATTTATTAATCAACTATTGCGATCGCCCACTCCATTTTTTGAACGGAAAAATGGAATTTAGCCTATCCTATAGTATTCAGGTAATCTTTCATTTGGAATTCAGGACGCGTATGAAGTCCATTTTTGGTCATTTAACAACTATCGTTCACTTTCCCTTCGACTTTTTAAGATAAAAAAAAAAAGGTAAGCTGTCAGCCGCATTATTGGGGCTGATTTTTAACTGGGGCTTGTTGAAGTTTACAAATAAAATTGCTATTCCCTCAATGTCTACAGGCCACACCTAATACCAAGCGTGAAAACCCCTTCCATGAATACTTGAAAAGTTAAATTTAGAAGAAATGTAATATTTCTTCTTATGAAAAATCATATGAACACATATTTTTTCAAATTATAACTACTTGAGCGTCCTCAAATTTTTACGATGCGCTATTTAGGATCCATTTTAACCTAAATCTAAGAGGTAATATTCAGGTCATCAGCTAAGCGTACACACGAAGTTTGAACTTTCTAGGTCGATTTGGTGAGGAAATATGGAAGATTTATGAAATTTTTTGTAGTAATTTCCCCTCCAAAAACTGTTTTTTGTTTCAACTCCCTTCCAAATTCAGAATAGGTAAGTCATTTGGGCTGATTTTATCATATGATGACACAATAAAATTTTTCTTCAGCTTTTATAAGTTTACCACCACCACATTTTTAGCTCGAAAAACCCCTACTTTTCCCCTCCAACATCATGTGTAAAGGTAAATTGACATTTTTTATCCTCAATAATTATACGAGTTCATAATAATTACATTTTTACTCATTTGAGTTTGATAGTTGGCCATTTTAGATTAATTTTCACCCGAATTCAAGAGCTCATATTCAAGGTCACCAGTGTCGTATTCAGGATGAAATTAAGGGGGGTGTCTAAACTGAGAAAAGAGAGGTGGGCGTGTAGATTATTAATTATTATTTGAAATTATTGACATTTTGGTCGCAAGTATTAAAAATAATGAAAAATTCTGGTATAAAAAAAAACAATAATTATGCTCATTGATATAGGCTGTATTAAAAATAACAAAAAATTGGTATTTGTATTTCAAAAAACAATAACAACAAAAACAACAAAAACAAACAAAATGATGTATTGATATTAAAAATAAAAACCGCAAAATTTGATACGTATTAAAAAAAAATACAATACAGTTATACAGGTTACAATAATAAAAGAAAATTGCGAAGATTCGGTCTTCAAAAAAAAAAATAATAAATAATAAAATAATAAAAAATTTCTAAAATTTAAAATCGATTCTGCGAGTCTTACTGGTTTATTAGAAAAAACTAAAATTGCCAAAGGGGATTCCAGACCCTCTGGAACTCCGAAATTACGCCACTGTTGATCACAACTAACCCCACACACAAAGTTTGATCTTTGTAGGTTGATTTGGTGAGGAGATATGTGGAAGATTCGAGAAATTCATAACTCCCAGCTTCGTCAAAAAGCTCTTTTTCGCTCTAATTCCCCTCGAAATGTACTAAGGAACCTGAAACTCGGATATGTTGGTTTCCGTAACTCACTCTTGTATATGAGACCGAAAGCTAAAATTTTGAGCTTTTTGCCCCTTCTATATTCGCCCTCAAAATTTGAGTGATCCTTTATTTTGAGATGTGCGGTTGATGTGCCACGTTGGCTTGAAGTTCAATCGAGGTGTCAAGCAGCTTACCAGCTCTACTTCCTATACAACCACCTTCCCCTGGAGATGAAAAATGCCATGTCCATTGGTAGGCTTAGTAAAGGTCTCAAGAATTGCTTGAGGGGACAGCCGTAACATGTGTCTCTTCTCTTTGTTTTGTATTCTATTTTTTTGTCTTTGTCTTTGTTTTTGTTGTAGCTGTTGCTTTTGTTGTAATTATTAGTTTGTTTGATTTTTGTTTTCAATTATTTTATTTTTGTTTTTTTTTTCTGAGTACTGCTTTCATGCTTTTATTCTTCAATTTTTGTAGTATTTTATTTTATTTTATTTTGGTAAACATTGTTATATTAATCGCAGTCCCCCACCGCAATCGCACAATTTTGCGCTTAGTGGTGGGGGTAACAAACGTATATAATCCGAAGGAAATGTATGCATAATAATGAATAAAAAATTTTAATTAAATTACAAACTGTCTGAAACGCGAAGGTTTGAAGATCTCACCTTCTTCTGACCCGCTTTTCATATTAGGTAAGCTGTAATAGCTATTCATTGTTATTAAAAACTCTGCTAAAAACTTTTTAGCTACCAACTTTTTCAGAATCTTGAGGTACATAAATCTTTCTTATTTTTTGAATTTTTATTATTTTGAAAAAAACATCAATTTTACACCTTTTTTTTTAATCCAATGAAAGTTAGAAATAAAATGAGTGAAAAATTATTTAACTCGAATCGTGAAAGTTTTTCAAACCTAAAATTTAAATTTGGATATTCAGAATCGCTTCTCGGCCCTGACCATCCGATCTAGCCAGGCTAAGCTTCTTACCTACTATAAAAATCTCAACTGAAAACCACGTCGCACCATCTGGCGAAATTTCATGCATTAGCCACCCTGTAATTTTGAACTTTTCGCTCATTTCAACGTACGTAATTCATGAAATACATTCTTTTCCTTTCGAAAATCTTGTTAAAAATAATGAACGAAATGAGACGTAACGAATGAATAATATTATCGTTAACTTATTGACCGTCGGCGCGAGTTAATGACTTGAAAAAATTACCGCCTCAATGGTACCTCGTTGAAAGACTTTTTAAAAAGTTCCACCAGCTGTGGTAGGAATTTAAAAACTTCCTAAACGCTAAGTAAACTTTTCCTTATGGTATTTTGCCCGGATCGAGTTTTGGTGTTTTCGTATACTACTCAAGTACGCACAAAGTATGTATACAGATACACTGCAGTTCACCGCAGTGTAGTGGATCCCAAAATGAATTGTTTGAATAAGTAGGATGAATTTTTCGAAAAAAATTCCAAGCTCGAAATAACCACTAACATAAAAACGCGTCTCGAAAAATTAACCTAATTGTAATTGATTTTTCTCGGTATTTTCGCTCGGATGATTTATCGAGTTGGCATGAAATTAACGATTTAAAAACATTCGGGTACTCGTTTAAAGGCTCATCGATTTTTTCATACCTCTTTGAACGGAATTAGGTTAAATTTCGTTGGAACGAACGAGAAAAATTAAGGCAATTTGAACCGAGGTCATGGAAATTACTGAGCTCGAAATTAACCACGATAAGAAATCTTTGTTTACATATGCAAGTCGAGGCACGTTATTTCGTCGCTCTTCGAAGGGGCAGGGAAATTTCATTATCGCCGCCAAACCAATGAAACGCATCGGTACAGATGGTGGAACGTAAACGCCGGCATCGGCATTGCCGGTTAAAAAACCACAAGTATTTTGTGGAGAAAAAGCACAGAGAAGACGGGCTGTTTAGAAAATAGTTGCACCCCGCGTTGAGTCAAGTGTGTCGCTACTCTAGGATCGATGTTCAGTCTATACGGTAACAACCCTACTAAGTACAACTTTGACCAGTGTTGTCGCGTGTATGTCGAGATTCACGTTCAAAGACGATTAATTCGAACGTGCCGGTGATTTTTAATTTTCACCGCATGACCGCGAGTGCATTCCTTCGTCGTGAATTTTCGCGTGTGAATTGTGCCCGCATTCGTGTACCGAGTGATAAGGTGAGGTTGTGACCTAGTGGTATAGTTTTGGTGGTAAATTGATTTTTTTCAATTTTTAACAAAATAGGTGTCCCTGTCCTCTGTTTAATGCGAATACGTGATCATACATTTTTTTTTTCATAATTATTTTGATTTAATTTTAAGAAGGTAGTTCGTTGGAGCAAATAAGTACCGATTTGTGATTTATTTCGAATAAATTCTGCTTTCCAGAATATTCTGCATTATAAATTACGTGTATCGCGTATAACGTGAAAATGACCCTCATCATTTCCAAACATATCAACAGAAATTCCTGAAATAATGGCACGATGTGAATTCAACGAATCAGAAACCCACATTTATCGCTATACCCATCGAAAAAATCGCAAACAACATTACCTCGTATCAAAATTGACAAATGGAATTTTCCCCCATCTAATGATACGATATCATTTTCTACACCTAAGATATAGCATACCTACCTATACGAGCTACTTTACAAGTAGGTACATCGTCCACATTTTCCCATCATGTTTACGCTCTTTGATATATTTCTCTGCTCGACCGTTTACATTCCATTGTAGCCTTTATTTGGACTTGTGCCTTTTTTTTTTCACCCTTCGTAAATACGCTTATAACATCCTACAGAGACATAAACACGGTTTTTTTACCCACGTAGTAAATTTTCCTTATTACTCGACATAGGTATTTCTTTTTTGCTAACGTTATATCGCAAGAAATTTCCGAATCGAGTATAAATTTTTTTGCTCCAGTGGTGAATACCGGAGACCCGTGAAGATGGAGAAGACGTTTTATTAAATTTCACGACTCACGTAGGCGTACCTTTGACCGTGTTTGCAGATTTATTAAAATTTTGCCCTGTTTGTGTTTTGTTGTGCTCAGTGAGTATGAATAAATTTGTAGAGGAGAGGATGGGTTTGACAAAGTTGTAAATGGATTTGAAGAATTGATAATTAAATCGATTTTTTTAGTTGGCAGCTTAGTAATTTACGAGTTATTTGTTAAATTATTGGAAAGAATCGGTATCTTACGTGAATCATTATCGATTTCGTGAAGATATTTGGACGTTTTTAATGAATTATTGTCATTTTATTGTTTTATAAATTGAAAAAAGTTTCAAAAAATATATTATTATTTTTTACTTCTTTTATTTTTTTTCATAATTAGATGTATGAGTGAGAAATGCATTCGGTTAACCTACTTCCTACTTCTTTAAATAAAATTCTCAAGGACTAACCTGCCTCCTCTTCTCCACTAACTTTCTTCAAATGATCGAACCTTTTCAGTAAAATTTAGATCTTAACTGTGCATGCACATCAGGCCTAGGGACAGTTTACGACATTAAAAAAAAAAGAAGACAAATTTATCATAAATTGTACAAATTTTTTTTTTTTTTGACGCCTTGTACAGCGCTGGGCTATTTTGTAGACATCTAAATTTTTTAATTTGTGATTTTGTAAAATGTAGTTTGAAAAAATTTGTACCTATTGTTCTAAAAAATATGTTTCCTTAATTTAATTTTTTAAAAAAATAGAATACTTTTTGAAGAATTTTTCAAAAATACTTGAAAAACTTCTGATAAATTTTTGAAAAAATTCATTTAAATTATTTTTTTTTTTAATATTAATTTTTCAACACAGATGGTACCTTATTTATCAGATGATTTTATTTCATTGAATTAAAATTATCAAATGTTTACAAATGTTTTAAAAATATAAATTGAAAAGCAACTTAAATTTAAAAAAATATTTTTTAAACGTTAATTTTTCAAACAAAAACAAAAACAAAAAACCAAAAAAAAAAAATAATAATAATAATATTAATAATATGTTTTTTTTTGAGGTAAACATTTTTTAAATATGCTATCTAATCATGGAAATATTATATTTTTTGCAAAAAATGATTACATAGATATAAATTGATTTTTCAAAATTCCAGTTTGAAACAGTGATATTTTTCAAAATACAGTTCGAAAAGGGTATCATTTTTTTTTTTAATATGCTGATATTATACCATCCTTTTCAAAGGAAACGGGGGGGCAGGGGGGAGACAAACTAATCTTCTGGGAAATCATTTCATAATTTTTCTTAAGTTGATGGAAATATTACGAAATATGGGTACCTATTATAGTTCAGCAGTGGGCCGAATTTAATTTTTTTTTTTTTTCAAAAAGAATGCTTGAGTAACAAAAGTGACTAAAAACTAAGTGATTTACCTTAAACTTGCATAAAATTAAATTTTCAATGTTAATGGGAACATTATTTTTACAGACACACTACGTGAGCGTTCAGATGACAAAAATGAACATGACACATAAAGAGCTGTTTTTTTTTTTTTCGAGGACACTTACAACTTTATTTTGTGGAAAACTTATTGCGACTTTGATATATCTGAACTATCTTAGCCGATGGGTCGAAGGTTTTTCGTTCCATCGGCTTTTGCTAAAATAAGAAAAAAGTCATTAAAACTTCGAAAATTATTTAAAAAATCACTTTTGGCGATTTTGAATTTTTTTGTGTCCATAAATTATATTTTATAGTCTGAGCATTGAGAAAAATTTTTACGTAACTATTTTCCTGAAATTTAATCGTTTCAAACCTCCTCTTGATTTTTTTTGAAAAAGGGAGTTTGTGTTCTAAGAAAGGTTCTATTGTAGTCAGGGACAAGTGCAGTGTATTGTAATATTGTGGTCATGAACATGAAGCACAGGCGTCATTGTTGAAGGAGTATTTTAATCATGGATCAAAAGAATTTTTCTGTTTAAGAAGATAATTTTTTTAATTCAGTTTTTAATGGAATATAATTTTTATTTTCGAGATGAAGTAGATGCATATTTGTTCTTAAATTATATTTTATTAAAATTTTTTCATCTTTTTTTTGGTTATTAATTATCCCGTGTATGACTATCCACTATTTGCGATTTAGATTAGAAGGCGATTGAATCGCTGAAATTTTGTATTTCAAAATTAAACTTGAAAAAACTTTTTTGAAAAATGACATTTAAAAAAAAGAATGACAAAAAATCACACATCATTTCTTACGCAGCATCGACACGAAGGAGTACAATTTAAGCGAAGAAAACCAATTAAAGTTAGATTCGAGTTTACAAAACTCATTCAAAATGCTTCTAAAATGTTTCCGATCAATCCTCCGCGCTCTAAAAACATCTCCAAACATCGCCGAAGAAGTTTTCGGAGCGGAAATACCTCTCTGTGTGCATACGTCGGCAGTGGCCATTCAGAAGTACCAAGTGAAAAGGTATTAGTGTTCGTTAAGACCTAACATGTTGGCTGGGTGGCATTGGCTGTGTACTGTGTTAGTAAGCTACTAGTACAATGTTATTCGCCATCTGCTTGAGTCTGGTGGAAAAAGAAGCGAGAATAAAACGGGATTTCCGGATTTACAGCGTGAAGTAACGCTTGTAATTGTGCGCAGGGGCGTGCTAACCGTGTAACGACTCAGGATAATATCCTGGGGCCCCGAGGAGTGGGCCCCTTTGGAGTGGGGCCTCTTTTAGCGTGACAAGAAGTGTAATTAAGTCGTACAATTCGGTAGAAATAAAGGTTATACTCGTAAAATAGTAAAAAAACTTCATCAAATTTATCTTAACGCACTTAATAAATTCAATTCAACTCAACTGCTTAAGTATACTTAATATTGGTAGCAGGTACCCACTCATCGGGAAATTTTTATATGACCACATATGATTAGAAATCACATTTTGCAAAAACTTTTTAAATTTACAAGGCCGTATGCAATGCATATTACCGATTTCCTCAGCATCCACAGGGGTTTGAACCCTTATAAACAGCTGAAAGAAAATGATTAAACATTCTTATAGGAATTTAGGGTAAATCAATTTGCTATAGGATTTATTTACTTGTGTCAGTTATTGTAAGCGAGCAAAGTTCAAAAAACTGAGTTAGGGGGTTCAAAGCCTCGTAGGGGCTACGCATCACGGCTACATATGGGGAGTTTTAGTATTTTGTTCACTCTTATACTCTTGACCAACATCCCGAAAATCTGCTCGATAACCGCTAATATAAGTTTCTGAATAATCTTACACTTCAGTTTTTGAAGACAGGAAAAAAACAACCAAACTTTCTTGAAGAAAATTTAGTGTAGATAATTTTTTTATTAGCCATTTTTTCGTATCTCTCCTTACGAGGAAGAAAAACACAAAAATCTATGCTCAAAAAATGATAAATCATTATGCTGCTTAATGCGTCTTCTTCAAGATCTCTTCACTAACTTATGATGAATTGTAGAAAAAATGTAATGCAATATTTTTACGAGAAATTTGGTGTAGAACAATTTTGTGTGGTAAGAATTTTTTCGTATTTGGCACTGTAACCAAGAAAAATGCAAAAAACTCACTAATGTACAACAATTTAGTCATTTTACTAATGGGCCATCTTCAAAGTCATTTTGTTGTCGAACGGTGAATGATATAGAGAAAAATGCGTTAGGCATAATTTGTAGGTAATTTGATGTAGATTAATTAATTATATATCTAATTTACTTGTATCAGTCATTGTGAGTGAAAAAATTCAAAAACTAGCTTTTGGGGGGTTCTAACTCCCTAGGGGCCACACGTCACCGCTACATGAGGGGAGTTTGAGTGTGTTGTTTGTGGTATTACTCCTGACAACTATACCAAAAATTGGCGTAATAACAATTATTGCCCAAAACGACCCAAATTATATCTAGAATGCCTGGATGCAGGAACGTACTGAAAAGAGGGATGTGGGAGGGGATGAGCTCCTCCTTGGCTTCTGAAAGGTTGGTAAATTTGGAGTTTTAGCGTAAAGTTGGTGAACTTGACCACTAGCACTAATAAGTACCTAGTATCAAAAATAAGACAGATAAATATTTCCTTAAACAAAGTATTGCAGTTATTGAAATTGCCAGCTTTTGGAATTTACCAACTTGCCAATTTTTATATGAAAGTGGAAAAAATTTCTTTCGCGCTTCGCGCGTTGTATTTCTTACGATTTTAAAAAAATTTGAAGGGGGCAAAAAATTACAAAATAGCTTAAAATACTAAAATTTAATAATATTAACCATGTGTGGAAGATAATTTATCAACTTGTATAAAAGATGAAAAAATTTCTTTCGCGCTTCGCACGATGTTTTTGTTACGATTTTAAAACATTATTTTTAATTTTTAATGCGTTGTATTTATTTTTACCCATCATACCAGTAGGATGATGTTCTCAATAGAGTAATGTGAAGAATGACATTTCGATTGTTTTTTCTTTTAGGCGTTGTACGAGCATCATAAGAAATATCATTCAGGACTACACCTATCGTTGAAATTTACCAAGATGATACATTTTTTTAAATACTAATTTCGTATTATCGATGAAAAATTGCCAATTTGCTGAAATCAAAACATTTTAACGTTGGAGCAAAAAAAAAAATGAAAAGTTGGCAACTTCTTGTTTTCTTCCCACCCCCCCCCCGCCCTGAAGAATGTCCTTAGTACGCCGCTGCTTGGATGTTGACTAACAAAAACAAAAAATTCCAAAAACAATTATTGTTTAATGAAATAGTTTAATGTTAAGTAAAAATCGATGTTATACCTATCTGAATTTAAAAAATTTTAATTCTCCATATTGAAATTTTTTGCTTTTTCGGTTAGCTTTCTAATTCACTCAAAAAAAGTTAAAAAATTTTAACGGGGGGGGGGCCCACGGACTCTTGGGGCCTCTTCAAGATATTTATCCTGAGGCCCCCAAATGGCTGAGCACGCCCCTGATTGTGCGTCGGTCTACACTGGCTCAAATGAGCGGGTATAAGATTTTCTGAGCGAATTTAAAGTTCGACGCGAGATAATTTCATTTGAAGAAATTCGCGTGTTGTACTGACGTGAGCAGTGAAGCGTGATGTGGTGGAATCAAATTTACGATAACGATGCTTTTAATGATGATAGGTTCGTTTGTAATGAGATTTAAAGTTGGACATCGCGAAGATGTCGAAGAGTAATTAAAAGTCATTACGTGATGACGTGATGTTTTCATACCCAGCCTTGTTAAGGATGCTTTTAGTGAACGCATACGTGATAACTAGGTATTCTTTTGTTCTGGCTCACAGAGATTCAATATTTGAGAAATAAAAAATGTAAGCAGCCGTGCCGCATTGAAGTTGAGATATTATGGGGCTTGTTTAGGTGTGCGAATGAAGATGCTAACCCTTCGTGTCTACAGGCCACACCCAGTATCAAGTCTGGAATCATCTACCCTATCCCTTCCAAAATCGTTTGAAAATTTAATTTAGAATATATAGTATTTTTGTTTGCAATAATCATATGAGCCCATATTTTTCAAATTTTATCCATGAGGCTCCTTCAGTTATTTTCAAATTTTGGAGATCCATCATTTTCATTCAATTTTGATCTAAATTCAAGAAGTTATATTCTGGTAATGAATTTGCCCTACATACTAAGTTTGACGTCTCTAGGTCGATTTGATGAGGAGATAGGGAAGATTCAGGAAATTTCCTGCGGTAATTTCCCTTCCAAAAATTGTTTTTTGCTTTAATCATCCTTTAAATTCACTTAGAAAGGTAAAATCTGAATAGGTCATTTTCGACCTCTTGTCAAATCCCACCATATTTCGAATTTCATTACTCCTCCCCCTTTTCTCCAGCATCATTTCTGATTGGCATATCAAGTGTACAACTTGTTCCCAATAATCAAGAGTCCATATTAATCATATTTTTAGATATTTGATGGTCTTCAAATCTTTGCGTTTCAGATCATTTGTAATCATCTGACAAAAGTCCAACTTTTTGGCATAAATATACTTATAATAAATAATTATATTTTTTTCTCCCATGCGAAGCGAAGGCTGGCATTCATGAAATTCGCTCAAAACTTGGTGAGAGACTCTTCTTAAAATTGAGACAAAGCTACTTTTTTGTGTTTTCGATACACCTCAAAATGGCGGATCACTCAAATTTTGAAGAGAGCTGGAGAAGGCGCAAACAGCTCAAATTCGGTTTTTTTGATCTCACATAAAAAATTGAGTTACGGATACTAACCGTTCCAAATTTCAGCTCTCTAAGTTCATTTTAAGGCGAGCTAGACTGAAAAACGTCTTTTTGAGGAAGTTTTAAGTCGTGAAATTTCTTGAATCTTCCATATCTCTTTACCAAATTAACTTAAAAAGGTCAAACTTTATGTGTAGGGTTAGTTAATGACCATAATGTGACCTTTTGAATTTGGATCAAAATGGATCTAAAATGGCGGATTCAAAAAATTTGAGTAGAGCTTGAGGAGCCTCAAATTAGTGGAAATGTAATTAATATAAACTTAAATGATTATTGGGGGTGAGAAGTATTACAATAACTTCAATTTACCTCCATACCTGATGTTGGAGGGATGAGGAGGGGTTATTGACCTGAAAATGTAGTAAGGGGTACATGAAAGGTCGAAAAATTTTTATTACCATGTCATATGATGAAATGAGCCAAAATTAATAATTCATTCTGATTTTAGCTTCTCAAGTGAATTTGGAGGAGAATTAGAGTGTAAAATCGCTTTTGGAGGGGAAATTGTGGCACGAAATTTCATGAATCTTCCATATCTCGTCACCAAATCGATCTAGAAAAATCAAACTTCGTCTGTAGGGTTAATTGATTATCAGAATGTGACCTCTTCAATTTGGGTCAAAATGGATCCAAAATGGCAGATTGCAAAAATTTGAAAATAATTTGTGGAGCCTCAAGTTGTTATAATTTGAGAAGTATATCGTACATCGAATGCAACAGTTACATAATTCAAAAAACAATTTTCTCAAGTTGACCATTTTCAAATAGCGTTTTCGGAATCTGTTTTCAAATTTCAAATGGTACAGCATTGAATATTTGTGCTCATAATGTATGAAAATTCATATGCAGTATCATACAACTTGAAATTTGAAAACTACCTCCAAAATTGCTCTTTAAAGATGTCCAACTCGAACAGATTGGTTTTTGAGTTATGTCGCTGTTGCATTAGATGTGCGATATGTTCATATGATTATTGCATGGCAAGAAATATTACATTTGTTCTAAATTCAACTTCTTAAGTGGTTGCCATGAAGCAGTTGGCAACGTTATTTTTTAACCTGGACCAGCCTCAGTTAAAAACTCAGCTCCTGTAATATAGCATGGCTGCTTACGTTTTTTATATTTTCTTGAAAATTAATGAACTGTAAGATACCAAACCCATTCAAGCAGGTATCTTTTTTCATTATCTATAATTACTCAAAATAAGCTGATTTGGACCAACGATCGCATATAGATTTTTTTTGAAAGCTTTTAATTTTTCTGACCTTTCGAGTATATTGTGGACGAAATATTCTCAAATGTAACCTCCTGTTTTCCTCATAACGAGTAACTTTTAACGGTAAAACAGTTTATTGATATGGCAAACTGTTACAATGCTTTTACCCAAACATACCGAATTCTCTCAAGGGAATATTCGACGCCTTTAATGCAGTGCGTAGCTTTTTTCTTGCGTTTTTTTTTTTTTTTTTTTTTTTTATTTCGTCAGGCACATCTATATAAAGTTTTTAGCTGAGTTTTTAACTAAAAAACGACAGCTATTTTACTACGTATCTATAATGGATTTAATGATTTCGAGATAAGCAATTCACATTTTGGTATCAAGTAGAATTCTCTATTTTTTGTGCGTATGGTTGTAGAATAAACGAATAATACGAAAGGTGGAAAATTTTCACGTTAGAGATAACGCGTAGAAACCTTCCCACTTATCTATAATCGGGCTCTCCTTTTAGGTTTTAACGTGTTTTTAAACGCTTCTATTATTTGAAAATGTTGGCGAAATTTACGAGGGACTGATTAGGCCGATAAATTTTGTTGATTACATAGATTTAGGTTTATGCATAAAATTACCTACAATTGTACAAAATAGAAAGTAATTCTCGTTACTGGAAGTGAATTATTTATGCTTTAAATTTAGATTCACTCGTTCCCATGATTAAAAAAATAACACCTAGAGCTAAAGTCGATAGACTTACTGAAACACGTTATATCACTTCCTCCTAGCTACCAATACTTTTGAAAATTCATTTGCATTTTATATAGGATTACGTCAATATAAGCAAGAAAAATGATTCAAAATTTTTATGCTATCGTGAAATGGTGTAATCTGCTTCAGTGAATCCATCCGCTTTGACCTAACGAGCGACGTAGTGAAAATTAAAACCCTAGGCGGGAAGGAGGCGAGTGATGATTGATGATGAACTAAATTTAATCAAGTTACCAAATTTTGTTTCATTAGACTACAAACATGTTTATTTTTTTCAAGACAAAAACAGACCGTTTTTTTTTTTAATTTTTCATCGAACCAAGTTGTGTTATTTTTGGATTTTTTCATCGACATAGATCAACAATTCATCATTATTTCATCATTTTTGAAAATCATGAGTCATCATAAAGATCATACATTTATTAATTATAGTTCAGCATTATAGTCCAGTCAAATTAGGTTTATAACCGGGACAAATTGGGGGCCAAAATTTTTCTGCGGAATCTTATAGCCAATAGTATCCATAACTACCACCAACTTTTCCCCAAAAATCCCCCTGTTGCTTCTCCCCCAAAATCTACATTTGTGCCCTCAAACCAGTTTTTTGCCCATAACACACATCTTCATCTAGATACAGAAAAAAAGTCAAGTTAAAAAATGAAGCTGATGAAATTTCCCATAAAAAATATTATTACACATTTTTTGCCCAATTTGATAGAATAGCAAGAAAAGGCCCTTGAAACGCGCTACTTTCATTGCGCATAGGGCCATAGCGCGACGTTTGATTTACCTTACCGCGTTACGTTAATGTTTCATGCCTTCATCCCGCTTGACAAAATACTAGTTATTCACTAGCATCTTACTCGAATACTAGCAAAAAGCTAGCATCTTACTCGCGTTTTTACTCTAGCTTCTATTTACTAGCGTAATGTTAGTCATTTGCTAGTATCAAATTACTAGGAGATTTGATACTCGCGTAGTGCTAGTTATTTTCTAGTATCACATTACTAGGAAATTTGATACTAGCGTGTACTAGTTATTTTCTAGCATCAAATTACTAGGAGATTTGATATTAGCGTGATGCTAGTTATTTTCTAGCATCAAATTACTAGCAGATTTGATACTAGCGTGATGCTAGTTATTTTCTAGCATCAAATTACTAGCAGATTTGATACTAGCGTGATGCTAGTTATTTTCTAGCATCAAATTACTAGCAGATTTGATACTAGCGTGATGCTAGTTATTTTCTAGTATCAAATTACTCGTAGATTTGATACTCGCGTGATGCTAGTTATTTTCTAGTATCAAATTACTCGTAGATTTGATACTCGCGTGATACTAGTTATTTTCTAGTATCAAATTACTAGCAGATTTGATACTCGCGTATTGCCAGTTATTTTCCAGCATCAAATTACTCGCAAATTTATTAAGTTTCCTGATGTTATGCCTGTAAATAAGGATAGTCGAATATATATATATATATATCCTTATGTAAATCATAGCTAAACCGAGATCCGGCTGAAAACTTGCATACACGATATACTGCACCTCGCAAACAACGTGCGCTATGTATAACGTTGTGAGATCCGGCAAACGAATCTCATGATCTCGCAATTACTACGTATGTATGGAAATGATCTCGGTTTATTTGGTTTTATACATATATATATAGACTAGGGTGCGTCAAATTTATATGCAAAAAATTTGAAGTTTGAAATTTTGATGTCTTACCCCCTAGAAGTGTTCCTTTTACTTAGAAAACACCACAGAAAAAATTTCAGGTAAAAAAAAAGGTATTTAGAGGTGGCGCTTCAGGGTTGAATATTGACAACATTACCTCCCATGGGTATATGCATAATTCGCATATAAACATGTTATCTTGGGATGTCGCCATTCTGCCACCATCTACTAGGTATATTAGGTGTGCTGTATATAACTTAAGAAAAGTCCTGTTAAGGTTGTAGCGCACTAGCTAATAAAATTCTATGAATTGAAAACTATAAGAGAGCCTATCAATAACCATTTGCTGCTTGAATGTAGCATAATGAAATGCCAAACCTTATTTTTGTTTATATGGCGATTTTTTCATATTTCTTTGTCCATGAAAATGAAAAAGATATCACTGAGGTCGAGGAAGTAAATTTCAGTGGCGTAGAATCATTTTTTTAGGAGGGTAACATTCAAGATGATCTTTTTTTCAGACCATTTACAAAATCTTTACAAATTGTTTCAATTTTGTCGGATTTGTTTTTAAATTTGAATTAATGAACACTGACTGAATTCAGTTTTTTTTTTTTAATTATTCACTAGAATTGGGGAAGGGGAAATATTGATATAAATTACCCCTCTAAATTGTTTTTGAAAGGTAATTGTTACCTAATTACCAGAGGTTTCTACACCATTGGTAAGTTTCAAGTTCCCACAAATTTGACAATAACGAATTGAACATCTTTTTAAAACGTGGACTACTATAATATGCTTTTTTTCCTGCCATCATAATATCACTAAGCAATCAAAGCGAAATATTTGTTTAGTAGGTCCTACAACTTTGGAAAAAATTGAAAGAATAAAATTACAAACAAATCCGCAAGTACTAAGTCCTTTTACTACACTTCAAACTTATAATGAGAAACACCTGATATCAAAAAGCGCTAGAATTATTTGCGATGAAATTTCTATTGTTTTAGAAAAAAGCATGTATGCCGATTCAAAAAGATTATAACATTATAAAGAAGAGCATAGCACAAGCTAACCCCATATAAGAAAGTTTAGACTTTAGAGCAGTGGAATTCAACTTCTTGAGTAAATTTTATGGGTTTTGGTACTACCGTGTCAAATACAAGCAATAGGGAAATCTAAAGAAGCGTGTCACCTACTAGAAGTGAAATTAGATAAAGAACTAGGGTATTTGACTTCTAGACATCACATCATCGAAAATGTATAGATGAAAACTGTTTCAATTTGCTTCCGAGTATATTACGAAAACAAAAGATGTTTTCAAGAACAATATGCTTCCTATTTCTGACCGCTAGGCATAGATTTATGTTGAAAAGTTATCTATCAATAATATTTAAAACCCTCACAAAGCAACACATATCACTCACAACATTATGTAAAAAAGGACACATTCTGTTCAAAAAAAAAAAAAATCACAATATAATGTCAAAAACGACATATAACGATTTGAAAATATTCATATAATATGTCGTTTTCGACATCATGTTGCGAAAAAAAAATCAAATTTTTACATTTAATATCTTGTGTATTTATCGGATTGAAATCAAAAGCAAAAATCTCCCAAGCATTTTTATAAAAACGAATACGCACACATCGCAAACATAAATACTGCCTTAGAACGCATATCATCACAAGGTGCTCGTGGCCGCGTGGTATAGGTTAGGTAGGTTAGTTCTAGTCATAGGGTCGTAGGTTCGAATCCCACCGTAGGCATAGGGAATTTTCGTGTTGGAATGTGCAGTAAATAAGTGGGGATGGGGAGTGACAAGCCGAAAAGTGCAACCATATCTCGGAAAAAAGCATCCTTCTGTTTTTTTAAATTAATTAAAAGTAAAAAAAAATTAATTTTAATAGTAAAAGAATTCTTAATTTATACTAGCTTTATACTAGTAAACCTACGCTAGCGCAGAACTAGTATAAATTTGAAACAGTTGAGGTTAGATTTTTACTAGCATTTTGTAGCTAGTTATCTGCTAGTATTTTGAAGCTAGTATATGACTAGTCTCATAATACTAGTAGATAACTAGTTACAAAATGCTAGTAAAAATCTAACCTCAACTGTTTCAAATTTATACTAGTTGTGCGCTAGCATCATTTACTAGCTTCTTGTCAAGCGGGATCGCGCAAATGACTACTGAGGTGAACAAATTTTGGTTTTTCTCGAAAATCGATCAGGAATAGCGGTTGATAGTTGTAAAATAATCTCAAAAGTATACCCAAAAAATTTAAGTTTTTCAAGTTAATATCTATACCCTGAATAATCAGGTCAAAGTTGGAAAATTTTATAGTGCATCAAAAATTGTTCAAAAAAATTTATTTTCAACAATTTTTTAATTTTTTGTGTGCAAGGGCGATATTTTGCCTTCTGAATTTCAGAAAAATAATTATTTACCTATTTTTTCAATAATCAGGGGCTTTCAAACTATTTCTAATGTATATGAAAAATCCTATTTTTCCTGTATTGTTTTGCATTATATTTTATACTACTCATAACTATACTACAAATAGATCAATTTTCTAGAAAAACCAAAATTTCTCCCATGCCAGTAGTCTATTTGCACGATGAGAACATTAAACATTAGCGTAACGTGGTAGGGTATATCAAACGTCGCGCTATGGCCTAAGTGCAATGAAAGTGGCCCGTTTCAAGAGCGTTTTCTCACGATTGTATCAACTTGAGCAAAAAATGTGTAATAATATTTTTTGTTGGAAATTTGTTCATCTTCATTTCTTCACTCGACTTTTTTTCTGTATCTAGATTAGAACGCATGTTATTGGCAAAAAACAAGTTTTGGGGGCACAAATGTGGATTTTGGGGGAGAAGCAACGATGCGATTTCTGGGGAAAAGTTAGGTGTTATTACAGACACCATTAGTTACAAATTTCCATAGAAAAACTTTGGCCCCCAATTAGTCCCGGTTAACACGTGTTTTTGTCGCAATTTGACTGGACTATTATTCAACTAACTTTTTCTAGGGTTTTCGTCAATAATTGATCATTATTTTGTCATTTTTGGAGATTGTAATTGACTATAAAAATTATTTGGTTTATAGCATTATCTACACATGTGAATTAATCCAAATTAGGAATTCAGCTCTTTACTTTTTTCAAAGTGATTTATTATTAATTTTTACAAAGTGAAATTTTTATGTTTCTCGTTGAAAAATTTTTTATCATCTGCGTTGCAGAGGTAATCGTGCGATGCCAATAATCGTTAATAATCGGCAGTACATCGATTAATCGGCCGATTATTTTGTTTTTTGGTTTTGTAACGATACCCAGAAAATGCCGAAAAACTATTGGACGAAGTCAATGTTACGTCACTTTTTTAAAACACCTATACGTTCGCAAATCGCAAACCAAAAAATAAAACAATAAAGAGCATTTAAGAGCCGATTAATCGCGACGAATGACGATTAATCGGCCGATTAATCGATTATTGGCGATTCTTTTCAAAATTATGATCGATTATTTCGATCAGTAATCGTTTACATCTCTGCTGCGTTAGTGGAAAATAATTATAAAATGAATAGGAGAAGGTTTTTCATCAAACAAATGAAATTATTAATTAACGTAGTTTCTCCCTGGTTGCAAATATCATGGAAAAACATCATCTATAAGCAGTCCCTTCTATACCAGAAATAGTTAATTTCCTTATTTCTGAGATAACCATCCATACACCGATGTATTAATATCGTTAAAAACATTCGAATTTCGAGTTATAGGAAGTCACTTCGTTACATTACTGACTCTGCTTTCGCAATTAAAGGAGTTGCGATGTGCGGTACATTACCGGCGTCGAATCGACTGGGTACGTTTATTGTTCGCGAATGATACCGGTAGAACGATGGGCGCCCCGTGTTGGTTCATTTTCGACGCGTACAGTCATTTATCATCGTCTTGGAAAAAGGGCTTAAGTTAAATTTCAGCGTTTGTAAATAGCGGGGTAATAACACCCTATCGAGTAGCTCGAGAATGGCGACGAGTAAATCAGAGCTTTCGTGTTAATTACAAGTTGCGTATAGAAACGAGATGTCGCAGTGATTTGAAAATTTCAGCCCAAGTCGCGGCTACAGTTTGCGGCGAACGGACGGAAATTTGATTGCATTTTCAATACGTAGAGTCTCATTGTAATCCGATGAGAGAAATTTACGATTATAGCGTTCCCTTTAACCTCTCACTGTGTGGTATGCTTTTGCTCGTGCACTCGTGTCGATGATATGTGTTCGGTGGTTTTGCCATCGTCCGCAATCGATGCTTTTATTGTCATCGCGTCGCCAATCAATTAGGTAATACTGTTTTATTACATTTTCGCGGTACAGTCGACGAGTACGATTTTATGATATAAACACGCAAACTCGAAATAATCGCATTTCCAAAGAATCGATTGAAATAAAGAAATTTCCATTCAAATCAGTCTGATTCTGTTGATTATTTCGAGTACTATAAGGCTTCGAAGCTCCCTTTTCCTTAAATCGATGTGTGACGGAAACAACCTTATCGTTATCACAGACGCGAATGCCTATTAAAAGACACTCAGATACTCCCATCGCGAATTAATACTCTCATAATGATCTTGGATGATATCGAAATGGAGAACAGCGAGCTTTTTCCATTAGACGATATCCCGGAATTGGGCAATCGGGTACCTCCGATAGTACGTATCAACTTCCCTCCGGGAGCTCGATCCACCAAACGTCGAACCAGTAAATTAGTCCAACAAACTATACGACGCAGATCGCGCAGCATGAGCGCCTGGAGCGACTTGAGCAGATCTAGTTGGAAGCTGGAAGACAGGTTAGTATTTTTTAATACCACTTTACATCTCATGTAAAATATCCTCTCGTGGGTGGAAACTTATAGGCTCATTATATGCTCGACCAAAGCTTTTAAGACTACGAAAAGCTTCAATTTTTTCTATAATGTAAATAATAACCCATAACTCCTAAACAAATAATTTTTTTTTTCATTAAAAAATACAGCTTGTTTCACCTTAAAATGAGCTCCTTCATACCACACAAAGGGCTTCTCATGCAACACTCATGTATGATGGTTTGCCTACTCCATTTGCTAAAGGGGCAGCTATGAGTAGGTTTGAAGAATGTACGTGTATATTTTTTTAATTTGGTAATGATCGATTTTAAAATATTCTGTTTCATCATTTAGGTCAGATAAATATGTTGTTTGCGCAGAAATAATGAAAGACGACAGAACAAATGAATCATTTTTGCAAAGTTATTTGAAAAAAATAAGATTTTTTAAAATTTATTTCTTATTGTTCTCGCCCACCTATTCTTTCCATTCCTTCCAATTTTGTTGGTGATACTTCATTGCATACTTCACATTTTGTTGCATACAGCATATTTTTATATGACATAGATGATCAAACAAAAAATTTTGAAATTGGTCATTACATTCTCGTTCAAACTGTGATCGAGGCAACATATACAACTATCCAAACGCTCCTCGAGCTTAATCTACAAACGCTATTGCCAAGCAAATTTTAAAAAAGAAAATGTTGAAGAAAAAGATCGAGGAAAAAAAATTAGTCATTACGAATGTAAAAAATTATACTTTAAACCTTCGTATCCTTCTCCTTCAGCAATTACGTTAGGCAAACCATCATACATGAATGCCACATGAGTAGCCCTACAGTTAGAAAGGAGGAGCCCGTATTAAGGTGAAACACCCTATATATACCAAGCATCCAGTTGATTAATTAAGACTTGACCCAAAAATTAATTTTTTAAATTATGTTCTTATTCATTTAATCACGTCGAATTATAATTTGTGAATTAAAAATTGTTGTTGGGTTCAAAAAAATTATCTCAAAAAATGGAAAAAAGTATTTTCACGCTTGATGCTAACTAATCGATTGGACACACGGTATATATTCCTAAAATATCAATTAAAAAATTTATTCTCCAATTTTTAAATTATGTCAACTCTTAATAATTAATACTAGTAGCATCACTGTTAATGTACTTTCAAGTGATTGATATTTTCGGTTGGAGAAAGCAGGACTTCATGTCATCATAAGACACATTTCCTGTTTTTTTAAGTGCTTCCCCACCTCCCAAAAAAATTACAAATGGATGTTGATAAAATTGCTCAAAATTTGGTTAAAAATTGCTTTTGTGAACATCTAGTGGCTTTTCCAGATTTTTAATTTGCTGCAAAATGGTGATGTATTCAAATTTTGAGGGGTTTGGAGAAAGCCCCAAAATCTCAAAACTTTTGATCTTGATGTTATGCAATGGAGTAAAATAAACGCACCAATATATTATTCAAATTTCAGCTTTCCAAATTAGTTTGGTGGGGAGATGAACGAAAATCAGCTTTTTGAGGAGGTTTCGAGTCGTGAAATTTCTTGTATCTTCCATACGTTTTTACGAAATTGACTGAAATGATTTAAACTTATTTAGTTCAATATGGATTTAAAATATTAGACGATAAAGATTTGAAGATAAGTTGAAAAAGCCAAAATCGCTCAAATTCGAGAATATGGACTTCCATGAGTACTAAGAATAAAAATTACAACATATCTTGAATCCATTATGGCATCTAACATCGGAGGAAAAAAAGAGTTCATCCTCCTGATATCTATAAAATGTAGTTGGGATTTTTAATTATGGCTTCACATGACAGAGTAAGCTCAGATCATCAATATATTCATATTTCAGTCTTCCAATGGGTTTGAAAAAGAGTTATGTAAGAAATGGTATGGTAGTTACGCGCATACGCAACCCACATAAGCAACAGTATAGTAGTTATGCACATGTGCAAGCTACATAAGCAACGATGTAGTGGGTACACGCATGCGCAAGCTACATAAGCAATGGTATGATAGTTATGCGCATATGCAAGCTACATACGCAACGGTATGGTAGGTACGCGCATGCGCAAGCTATGTAAGTAACTCCCCTTATTTTTGTCAAGTCGTTCGCGCATGCGCATAACTTACATACCAGTATATTCAGCTATGGTAATGTTGGCCAGTTTGGTTCGTACGCCAACTAATGGCAAAAGCTCGTTCTATATTTTATATTCAAAGCGTTAACTACGTTTTGAAAATCCAGGTTCAGTGATTTTTTTTTTTGATTTATTTAAGTTAAAAGGAATGCGTAAAGAACCGATGGTTTTTTCACTATACCGTAGTCAGTTTGACAATAATTTGCATGAACAAACCTCGAAAAAAGTTGCCACCCACGTGATTCTTTCGTGTGTTGCTCGAAGTAAAACTCCATTCGAGCTAGATTTATGTACGCGACCGAGACGCTCGCTCGTGCATCTTTTATGGGTATCTTTTAAACAACGAAAAGGTCGTCTTCTGTATAGAAGCGCGATACGAATATGAATAAAGACAGTTTCACCAACTCCTCCTTTTCCCCAACCTGTCTGTAACTCGGCGTTGAAATTTTTATCGGTAATTCGGTTACGAAGCGTTATAATTGGAGAAAGGGAACCGTATAATTGAATTTGGCCTACTGTAACTTTGGGCTCGGCAAAAATTCGATTTTCTTTCCACCATCTGCGGTACCACTACTTCTCGTCTAATCAAGACGATGGTAAAATTCGCCGTCGCGCTGTATCATCGCATCGAGAGACTAAACAGCGAACCTGAAAAGTGTAAAATTACCGGACTGCTGTGGCTAACGACCACCAGATTCTGTTATCGGTTCGAGGACGCTGTCGACGAACCCATAATCCATAACACGCTTTAGACCGGTAATTCGGACCGTACTATACAATTCAATTTTCATTCTCTTTTATAACTTCCATGTATACACGAGTATACCTCCTGGGTATAATATCTGCACTCGAAGGGGACGAGAAAAAAGCTAAACCCTCTTTCCGGCTTCAGCCTCAGTTCTCCATTTGCAATAAAAATGTTTGCCTTTTGTTAACACACTAAATTCGAATTTTATTCGGCAATTTAGAGTGGAAATTATATTTTCACCTCGATACGACGTCGTCGAGAATGCCTACAAAGCGGATACCTTGGTTTTTTCTTCTTCCCTGGTGCTTTTAAAAACACTACGCGTCGAAAAATTATCTCCAAGATGGTGTTCGCCTTTTCTTGGTCGTTTGTGTCGTCTTTTCGTATTTCTGTTCGCGATTTTCGTTTTAGATTCGTACGGTTTACGGTCCTCGGTGGCATATGACGGGATACATTTACGCGGTGCTAGTCGCTTTATAGTTTTATCTTAACGGGTTGTTTTAGAATGTTGCGTTTTTGTTTTTACATTTTCGGTCGACTTTCGGCTTTTCTTGCTTTTTATCGTCGACGTTGTAAATTTTACGACGAACGCACGCTGGCATGGGGTGGGATTAATTACTCTCTTCGAATCGAAAGTTTTCGTCGAGTGAATGGCCACAGTAGCAGAATTTCCCGAGATATTTTTTCGATCGTTATCACCGATGGTAGGTCGTGCTCGATGGAAATTACGAGGCTTTTGAGAATATGGTAATTTCGTATCGCAATGTGACGTCAAATTGGTCCTCGGCGTACGATTTAATGGCGCTGGAGTTGTTCAAAATACTCGAGAAGGGATTTCAGAGTGGACAGTTGCGATTTTAGAAATTTTTCTTACTCCTATTTTCATTTTACTCGATTTTTGAAAATGGGAATTCACCGGAATGACCTAGTTTTGAGCTCACAGGCATAATTTCGGTATAAATAATCGTTTAACGGTCCTTCCATGGTAGAGTTAAGTGGTCTAGTGAGTTTATATCGTGTGCAATCATATGTGTAAATTGACATCATTCACTCGCTTTATTCATTGTTTGACCATTTTACTAATGGCTAAATGGAAAGAATTTATATTGGCTTTTATACTCTAGCAGCCTGCTTAGTAAATATTCTTTAAAGAGTGAAATTTGAAGCCTGACTTTTTATTTAATATTTTTAAGTAGGAAAAATGAAATTGTTGTAGCCCGCCAACAGTGTTACTTTGTAAAGTTATATGAGCTGGAAGTTTAAAGCTTTTATGGAAATTTCCCTGAGATGACTGATGGCTAAAAGTGAGCCAAGTTGTTAGCTTTCTTTTATCCTCAATCGAAATGTATTGCTTTGTCGGCACCAACTTGCAGCTAAAGGAGTACCAGGCGCGTTTGAAAGTTGATAAAAATTAATTGTGTCTTCCAAAAATAATTTCTTTCGGCGCAACCCCGGACTACTCACATTTACACAAAGAGTACTTATTTTTGAAGAATTAACGTATTTTAAATTTTTCATTAAAAAAGGTTCTAGTATTTATTCGTATATTCGTATAGGGCTAGGGAAGGAGAAATTTCATATAAGAACATTCATTAGTTAAAAAACAAGTAACTAATAGGATAATAATATGTTTTTTTTTTTGTTTTTAAATTTGCTAAATGACTTCAATTTCAGTTCATTGAATTTAAACACTTGCCAAAAAGTTTGTAGGTTTTTAAAATTGAAAACCAAAAGACGCAAGCAGCCATGCCGCATTACTGGAGCTGAGTTTTTAACTGGGGCTTCTTCTGCTTTGGTAATAGTACTGCTAAACCCTTCAGGACTACAGGCCACATCCAATACCAAGTCTGAAAACCCCTACCGCTATGCTTTCCAAAACCACTAAAGAAGTTGAATTTGCAACAAACGTAGAATTTCTTGCCATGAAATAATCATATGAAGTCATACTTTTCAAATTATAACTATTTGAGACTCCTCAAATTATCATCAAATCCTAACGATTCGCAACGTTGGATTCATTTTGACCCAATTTGAAGAGGTCATATTTTGGTCAATAACTAATCATACACACGAAGTTAAACCTTTCTAGGCTGATTTGGTGACGAGATATGGAAGATTCACGAAATTTCGTGCCACAATTTCCCCTCCAAAAGCGATTTTACACTCTAATTCTCCTCCGAATTCACTTGTGAAACTAAAATCAGAATAAAGTATTCATTTTGGCTTATTTCATCATATGACATCATAATAAAAATTTTTCGACCTTTCATGTACCCCTTACCACATTTTCAGGTCAGTAACCCCTCCTTATCCCCTCCAACATCAGGTATGAAGGTAAATTGAGGTTATTGTAATACTTCTCATCTCCAATAATCATGTGAGTTCATATTAATCACATATTTACTAATTTGAGGCTCCTTAAGCTGTACTCAAATTTTGTAAATCCGCCATTTTGGATCCATTTTGATTCAAATTCAAAAGGTCATATTCTGGTCATCAACTAACTCTAAACATAAAGTTTGACCTTTTTAAGTTGATTTGGTAAGGAGATATGGCAGATTCAAGACATTTCATAACTCAAAACTTCCTCAAAAAGCTGTTGTTTGCTCTAACTCTCTTCAAAATATACTTAGGAAGCTCAAATTTGAATATGTTGGTGTCCATAACTTATTCTTTTATATGAGATCAAAAAACAACAAATTTGAGATATTTGCCTGCTTTCTAGTCTTCCTCAAAATTTGAGTAATCTGCCATTTTGAATTTTCTCGAAAAAACAGAAAAGTACCTTTGCTAGATTACTAAGAACAGTCTTTCACTAAATTTTGAGTGAATTTCATTAATACCCACCGGTGCTACGCGTGGGGGAAAAACTACGTACTAAAAAGTTGTGCATTGGCCAGATGATTATACAAATGGTCTGAAATGCAAGGTAGGCTGTAATAGCTATCGTTAGTATGTTAAAAACTCAGCCAAAAAAGTTTCGTTCCTTGATTTTTTCAGGCGATGATTTTGCTTCTTGGAGTCATGTAAAAGAGTAAGCAGTCATGCCGAATTACCGGAGTTGAATTTTTTGAAAATCTTCTGACATCGTTCGAGAATTTTATTCCCTGTAAAAATGCAGAAGTAGGACAAAAAAGAGATGAAGTTTAGGGTGGGCCTAATTAAAGGATCATTTTCAAGCGACCAATGGAAAATGCATAATATTTTTCAACTCATTCAAAAATATCGAATTTCATAATATTTATGTATTGTTAACATGCAATTTAAGAAAATATGTAGTTATTTACATGGCTATAAATATGTATTTTCAAAATAATGTTTTATTTTTATGTCAAATTATGAATGCTGATGATAGCGAATAATATATATACATCATCATGTTCTTCGTAATCCGTTACTACTTACATCCTCACTCGCACACAAGTGTATAAGAAATAAAAAAGTAATAGTTCATAACCTTCAGTATAGAGTACATCGACACAATTCCTGGTAAAAAGTTTCACAAGTTACAGTATCGATTTCTTCGTAAATATTCGGACAACGAATTTTCACATTCAACGCTCTCATATAATAGCATAACAACGTTTAGGTATTGTTGCGAAATATTTATAACCCATTTGCGCATTGATCATATTCCAATCAATACGGTCACCTACAGAGCATCACATAATTATCAGCTTCGGTAAAGGTACATTAACGAGTATAATTTTACATAGTGAACGGCGTAGGAATCTTTTTGTAAAAAAATCTTCACTGTGTTTTCACCTCGACCTTATGAAATTATTATTAAAAATTGTCAAAGTCACGCCATGACATTAACCCAAGTTTTTATTAAAAAATTTACGTATTTTTTTTTCCAGAACGGTTACATACCGACGCGACGATAAATTTCGTAAAACTTGCTCTACTATATATGGCTCGTTTTATCATTAGGCTCTGTTAACGATCAACTCGAGTAGTTCATTTGGCATCGAATATAATTTTCTTAGTTAACGAAAAGTTTTTCCTTCGAAGAAGCTGGTCGTAATATTCGCCTTCTTTGTTAATTTTATACGATGGAATATTTTCACATGTATTCAAATATCATGAAAGAAGGCCTGCAGTTCCTTCGTATGTTTTTGCATGTTCTTTCGATAGAATTTCATACTATGGTTATTTTCGAGACTACATAGTTGTTGAAGTAGAAAAAAAAACGGAGGTTTTGTCGGTAAAATATAAAGGAAAGAGCTCTTATTTCAGGAACGTTGTTGTCGTTTTTTTCTCTTTTTTAGTTTTCACGAAACGCGCAAAATAATGTGAAATGAGATTAAACTTTGAGGTGAATCCAGAAGATAAAAATTCCAGGAATAATATATTTGCTTTGAAGTTATAGTTCACGTTTTAAAACCTTTCTCAAAATGCAGGGTTAATCTTAAAGCACGAGAAGTAGATAGCTAGATACTCGATGAGATTGTCATTTGTGCTTGAAGATGAAAACAAAATTGGTATTGTTCAAGAAACGATAAAATTCTGAGTTGTAATCGATTCAAAATATCTCCCCTCTCCTCAAAAACTGTTCTAGTCGGAACAAAACTCTTTGAAAGACCAAAATAGCAAAAAACCTTATCACTATAGAGTATTTATAATGACTGGTCTATGTTCTAATTGGTCATACGTCACGCGTGTAACAACCAATCAGCAAGTTGGAATGTGGTAAATTACCTCGACTAACTCGTAAAATAAAAACAAACATCAGCTGATGATCCTAATCACAAACGAATTTCAGTCGTTCACTGAACACTGAACGATATTATTTGGGAAAGTATAAATGAAACTACCTACATTTTATCACATTCTAGCCTTATGATTGGTCATTACGCGCATAACGTATGACCAATCAGAACCCAGACCAGTTACTATAACAACTCTATAGTGTTAGAAGAACGGAACGCTGCAAACCCTGCAAACGCTATTTTTCTTCAATAACATTCCTGAGAAAGAGAGTAAACGTAATTATGATGAAATAATGGTCAAACAAACTAGTCTTTCACTTGACGTCACATTATGTATAAATGATTGCGTAGTCCCTGTTCGCCTGAAAAATGTGTGGCTACTTTCTTTTTTTCTTACATATGCCTGACATTGACTGCAATTTTGAAAATTAATTTTTTTTTGCGAACAAAGGGATAATTTTGATTTTTTTATAATTTTTTATGAATGCATAAGACTGTTCCTGCTCCTGGCCAGACATGATAACATGCTCCGTAACTTTCAGCTATGTACTTTACTGCTCCATATATCGTGAGTCTTCTTCAGCTTCATATAAGAGATGTTGACTTTTTCAGCTTTGATTTTTATTTGAACAAACATATAATATGCGATTACACCTGCACTAATTTGTACAAAATAAAACAGCCATTGAAAAACCACGAGATCTCTGATGGTTCAATCAGTTACTCTCAGCTGTGATCGGTTATTTTGAATTTTCCGCGTGATATGGCTGAACTAATCATTGATTGTGAATTCAGCCACCAATCAGAGATGTCTTCTCGATTGCCGCGCCCCTAGCGATCGTTTTTGAACTAATTACATTGCTCTTTTGGGAATGCAGTACCTTGGTATTCTATATAACTTTGATGTATAGCTATGTAGTAAATTATGTTTCATATTCCTTCACCAATCATTGATTGTGAATTCAGCCACCAATCAGAGATGTCTTCTCGATTGTCGCGCCCCTAGCGATCGTTTTTGAACTAATTACATTGCTCTTTTGGGAATGCAGTACCTTGGTATTCTATATAACTTTGATGTATAGCTATGTAGTAAATTATGTTTCATATTCCTTCACCAATCAGCTTTGAATATACACTGTGTCTAACTGATTTTAACACTCCCAAGCGCCAAATTCTCTTCATCCACAAAATAAGTATTTATTGTTTCATTTCTTTTCATTTCTTTTTACGGAATTAAGAAACTAACACATAAATAATTGTTTATCTATGATTTCAATACATAATTTACAAGATTATAAATGTTTTTTAACTTTAAACGCTTCTTTCCAGTTAATTTTGCAACACTGATTTTGGAAGAAATGAATTTAAATCAATCAAATAACTAGTAAAAAATTATTTAAATCATAGAATTTGAGTTATCAAAGTCTTAAATTATTCATTATGCCATAATGAAGTCAAACAAAATAAAATGGGTGATATTTTTTTCATCAAAGGGAATTTCGAGTTCGGGAGTGTTAAAATTAGTTAGACACAGTGTATATTTGAGGCAGTGTAATGGGTGAAAATATCTTCAACGGTCAAATTCGCGTAGTTTGCCCTGATATTACGATACTTAACATAAATTTTGTCGAAGTTAAAGTTTTAGCAACGAGTTGAAAAGTCAGACAGTACACGAATGGGACAAAATGTTCCTCCAACTATCTATACTAGATAATTATGTGTAATGTGTATATTTGCAAAAAACAGTTTTATTATATCTTTGGTGCTTCATTTTCTTTGCATAAAATCTCCACGTTTGTTAGCAAAATTAAAACTCCTTTCGACGGTTCCTGCACGTCGCCTGAATTGAAATAAATAGATACCTATTTCGTAGTTTTTATAAATATAGATACTCAATACTACCGTGACTTCATCTGTGAAATTATCAAGTTCGAAATACAGTCACGAAAATCATAGGTGTTTGAAAGTACTGCCGCATGAAAGCTCAGAAATGAGATTTCTTCGCAGTCTTTTATGAGGTTTCTCGAATACCAATACTCTACAGTAGATGAAAGTATACGCGTTTTATTTGCTACGAAATTTGAATTTTTTTAGCTTACGTGACTTTATAGTTCGCCGAACGTGATATTCGAATGCTCGGCAAAGAGGATGATGAGATAGAGGTTCGTTCTTTTTAACAATAAAGGCCAACGAGGTTATTTTTTAACCCGCATGAGCTGGAATGGAAGCCAAAAATACGTCTAAATGTAATTTATATCCTACGCTTCGAATGGTAGCGTTTGGAATGAAATTAATTTAACCGGCGTGCCATTAATCGTACGTTGAGGCATGAAAAAATTTCACCCTCCATATTACCTAATTATCGAACGTACGTGTATAGCCGCTTGAGGTGGAGGAAAACATCAATGCGAAAATTTCCACAAATTCACCAATATACCCGTATGCAGACCGTTATAGGTTCATTGGAAAAAAAAGTAAGCAGTCATGCCACATTACTAGAGCTGAGTTTCGATTCTTCAAATTTGAAATTAGTATCGTTGACCTTCTCATGTCCATAGGCAACACCCAGTACCCAATCTGAAAACCTTCATCTATCCCTACCAAATCCACTTAAGAAGTGTACTTCTCGTCCACAAAAATTACATGAGTTTATATTTTTGATATTTTAGCTATTTGAGGTTCTTCAAGCCTTTCTCAAATTGCGACCATATACCATTTTGGATCTATTTTGACCCACATTCAAAAGGCCATATAGTGGTCCCCAACTCACCCTACATACTATATTCGAACTTTTTACTTTGATTTGGTGAGGAGATATGGAAGATTCAAGAAATTTAATTAATTACTCAAAATCTCCTCAAAAACCTATGCTTACTCAAACTCCCCATCCAAATTTACTCAATGAACTAAAATTTGCGTATGTTGTTTTCTATACTCTATTTTATTATGTAGCATCAAGTTCTAAAAATTTGAGGAGTTTGGTTCTCCTTCAATTTCCCTCAAAATTTGAGTAAATTGCCATTTTGAGACAGACCAAAAATTAAAAAAAGTATCTTTTCACAAATTTGCATGAACAGTCTTTCCCAAAATTTTCAACGATTTTTATTTACATCCACTGGCGCTAAGGAGAGGGCAGGGGTATAATTTGTACATAGCAAAAGGTTGGACATTTGCCATATGATTATAAATGTCCCTAAACAGAAAAATGAAGACCGTCTTCCCACCGCCTCTCCTTCCCAAATCCGATGAGTTGTAATAGCTACCATTTTTTATAAAAATTCAGCTGAAAAAAAAAACAAAAATTCAACTCAGCGATAACATATCACAGATTCATTAAATCGCCTCGATAATCCTCTTAATTTATCGATTGTAAATTCTATGCGCGGCAACTCGTACGGTATTAATAACTTCTAGACCTCTAAGCTACCACAATCGAACGCCTATCATTTATCAGACGCTTTTTCGGCGTAAAATTCGTATTTAAGAATTTGTTTTCTGGCGAGAACTACGAATTAAATTCATCGTCGGATTCTGTATTTAAGTCCCTAATAAACCTCTGATGTTTAAACGAATTGACCCCAGGGTGTAGTTAATCCAACAGCGTGAATCGGCTGCCGAGGATTCTCTTTCAGTTTATTCAAACGATACCGTGCTCTTCACTCGGTAGTCGTTTAATTTTACGAGCAAGCGGGTCGGCTTAATGGATATCTAATCTAACGAAAACGCGTAGATGAATGAAGTTTTGCACGCGTCATTGAATCGAATTTTTTTACGTTGAGAGATCGTAAAGTTCGATTAGAGGAAAATGCTGAGCGAAGGTTTTTTTGATTCCGAGTTTTTCGGGAAAACCATTTTTTTAAACAAATTTTGTCGAATATTTAGTCGATCGGTGTATTTGCTTCATTTGTGTGTATTAGGCAAGTTATTTGGCATCCGAGTAAAATAGGTTGCATATTCGCGGATTTGAAGGCGATAGCAGGTGTAATAAATTGCAAGAAATTGAGGAAGTGTTTCATAATTTTCTCATTTGTTTAAACAACTTTTTATTACGCTCGAATTGACTCGTCATTGTTGTGCAACAAGCGCTATTGTATTTTTAAACAAAGCTCAGCTCTTTATTTTGGCTCAGATATTTCTAAAGTGTTATAATAGATAAAAAACAAGGCACATTTGAGAATTAATCAAAACTATGTTCTTTTTTTACATTCAAGTGTTTGAGCCCATTTGAATTTTCAAGTGCATCGACCTCAGAATCAAAATCAACGTACAACATTTATAATTACATTTAATTGTTTTTATCTAACTTCATATCAGCCCTAATTTAATTTTTTACATTTATATTGCAGAGTTTATTCTTTGATATCGAATTACCAACCTCAAAACATTAAAATGGGCACATAACACAAAACAAATATTCTTGATACCTATGTTTGTTCTTCGCTTACCTCGCTATTTTCATGTTTTGGCATAAATTGAATTTTTAGCTAGAATTTATCCTTAGATTTGAATTCAGCGACTCAAAAACATTACAATCGATATGTAACATGATGCATGTTCAAATCACTGTTATTCCTACCCCCTTGGCCATTCACCATAATTAATCACCATTCCTTAGATAGACCAAACAAAATACATAAATGTGTCATAAGTTGCATTCCCTTCATTTAGAAGGTGAACAGGGTTAATGAGTAGGCAAATTATTTGAAATTTGTGTCTAATAATTTGCCTAATCAAGTATTTAGAGGCATAGCAATTTTTTATTCATTCGAATCAGTTTTTTTTTATATTTCATTTTTCGCTAAAATGTTATATTTCTAGGAAATATGAATCAGTTCGTTCTTATTAATGATGTTTTAAAAATTCCTTATCAAATTTTTTAATAAGATGTTCGCTTATTTTTATTGATTCTATCATTTTCGTAGTCCTGTGAATGAAGAAAATGTGAATTATTTGACATTCATGTTACACAAATTGCATAACGAATACTTTACAAAGGACATAAGTGATTTAATCACGTGATATATGTAGAATATTTTAGACCTTTGAATGAAACTGTTTTTTTTTTTTTTTTTTTAAATCTTTCATATGCAATTAATAGTAGGGGACCCAATACACTAGCTCTATTAAAATGTTCCATTGGCACAACCATTGGCATAGATATTTGGCTTTAAATTTACATCATATCCGCCGGATAAAAGTGTCTAGGTGTAAGCACATGAGCAGCCTATACTCAATGGAAATATTACGTACCAGCTCGAAGGCGACATTTTAATCAGATTGCGTGCTGCTGGCGATGACGCCAAATACACACGCACTTAGCACTAACGATAACGCGCAAATTACGCCTCGATGAGGGAAAAAAGTAGAGAATTTTCACATACGGAAACGGATTCCAGTTTCAACGCTCGTAAATTTTGGAGAAACTCTCTCGAAATTCGATTCTAATAAAATGAACTCGTTAATATTCGCATTTTCGAGTCGGTAGATACTTTGAAGCAATATTTTATCGGTGGATACGAGTGTCGGGGTTGATTTGTAATTTAAATATTTCCCTCGTAATTCGCACGAGATGCGCAGTACCGAAAGAAATCACGAAATGAGAAGTTTAAAAAATATTTATTCGCAACAATATTATATAATAGAGAAAAATTTTAACAATTACGGTTTACGAATCGGTTGAGCGCGAACTGGTCCTGTGAATCCGGTGTTGGTTGGACGTTCGATCATGTACCATATTTCGCGCGGCTGTTGCTGGCTGAGAGCAGCGCATAGGCAGCATAGCAGTAATACGATTAGACTTAGGATTAGCAAACTCACCCACGTCGGGCAAAAATAATAACAACCGCTTATGTCGTTTTTTGTTGTATTACTGATCGGAGGTCGCGTTGAATTTAGTTTTGGCACACTGGTTGTATTCACCGCTGGCTGAGGTAGCGTCGAAGCAAACAGTGAGAGTACAAATATCGTGAAAAATATGCCACAAAACATCGCGAAATCGAGCTATTCGCATATTCAAAATACGATCGTAGATAAACAGTTCTTATCGGCGCTTTGTAAGGGTGGTTTGTTTTCGTTTACCATAATAGCCGCCTATTTATGAGTTGACTGAGAAGATCCTGGAGCGACTCTAGGCGTGAATATTGAACATTACAAAAATGTTATTTATTGTTTTATTTCTATTATTATTATTTTTTTTTTGAAAGAGAAAAAAGAAAACGGCAAATTTTCTAAAAAATGAGGATATTATTATTAAAATTTTTTTACCATTTCTTTTTTTTAAATTATTCTTGTTTTTAGACATTTTATGAATTATTGAGCATTTTCGAAATTTTTTATTTTTTTTTATATTTCAAAATTCTAGCTCATTTTGAATCTTAATTTAGGTGTATGATTATGTAAGTATCCCTCTACTTATAGTG
>CM019756.1:32917152-33037152 GCA_009761765.1 Phenacoccus solenopsis | reverse complement strand
CGTTTCGTCGGCGGGTCACGCATTTCACCCGAATTTTCCTGATTCTCTTCTGCTCCGAATACGCGTTCAGTTTGGTAAACGAAATGGTCGACTCGCGTATCAGCGAGTAGCTTATTTTGTACCGGGCTCGAAACCGGTTTTTATTTCACCTTTTGATCATACCACTCCCCATTAACGAACCAGGTACGTTGGTTGAGAAATTTTTTACGTAATTTGCGGCTTACGTACACTTTTGTTGTTTACCTAATGTATAGCACGTGGTGTTTTAATTGTTTTGCGCATGTTCTGTACTTTGAGACAAGTATGCCTATTCTGTCCACACCTGTTTGGTTGTGAAGTTGATGTTTGTTTTGTGATTGTGTTGTTTTTGTTACGATAGATTTTTTTTCAATTTTGGAAACATTTTTTATGTCGAGTTTCTCACTTCGAAGTGATAGAAATCAATTTTTTGGGAGGGGTGAAACAAGTAAATACTACGTGTGTTTTTCTTGCACGTGCATGCCATACTGATCACTTTGGTTGTTCAAAGGATTCGTACATATTCCTATTGTAGGTCGAAAAATATTCCTTCGAGGGGATAATATAAATTCTCACCTTTTCTGTTCATCAAAGAAGCGTGTTTTTCGTGTAAAAAGACCAATTATTTTCGTCCATAAAAAAAAAAAAGAAATATATGAGAAAATAGAGGAAAAGAACGAAGGTATAAATTTTGTCGAAGAATTTAATATTCACGACTCGAAAGGAGGCTCGCGTTAGGTACTATATCAGCGTGGACAATGGAATTTCTAACAACTTATGTAACAAAAAGTTGAATTATTAATATGTTAAGCCTTTTTAAAAGTCGAACTTTATACAATAAAATATTCGAGTAGGCTATCGTGTGATAAAGGATCATTATAAAACGAATCCAACTATTTGAGGAATTTCGCGCCATAATTAAAAATTTGTCTTTTAAGCAAATGTCTCTTAGTGAGTCGAACGTGTTTGACAAGTTACTCCATATTTAATACAAGTACGACAATGGCGACGTCGTGTCGATGTTTGCAGACATCAAATTGACGATGTTTTCTGAGGTGAAAATTAGCGAAGGTTTTTTTTTTCGATCTAGCGTTATTTTCAGGTCGACGTAATAAATTGATTAAGTTTAAGAACTTGGATGGTATGGAAGAAGCGTCGTATTAAACAATAATGAGGTATCGGTGTAGGTGAGACGGCGTTCCAAGCGGTTATTTTTTTTTCTCGAGTAATCCTTTTAGAGCGGTGAAAATTTTATTCGCTCGGTGAATTTTGTATGGTAATACGCGTCTTGAGAGCGGGACTCGGCGTCGAAACTCGTTTAAACGCGATGTTTTGTTTACGAAGCGTATCCGTGAGAAAACCAATTAAGAGAACTAGTCGAAATACCCGCTTAGTTGGAATTAATTGATTATAGCTGAGATAGTCTTAGGTATGGATGGGAAATGGGATTGAGAAATTTCAAACAGTCACTCCATTCCACGGTTGTCTCGTGCAGGTAGTGCCAGTCGAAGCTGTTGAATGTAAATTTGAAATTTAAAATAAAATGCTGTTGTGATCTTACGACTTGCGGTCACGTGAATAAGCAAAAGTGATAGTGATCATATTGAAATTCTTTTATGAAGATTAGGAATATAATTTGAAATTACCATGAACTTTTGTTTCTTTAGAATGCCAGTAAAATTGCTTAGGTATTGATTTTCTTTCATAGATATGCATACAGTAACGTAGAACATTTGTAGAATTTTCTATGAAATCAAACTTTGGTATCTGGATATGCGTAAAAAAATATGTTCAGAAAATTATCAGGAATAAGGTATATTTTATTTAGCTTTTAAAATTCTTGAAAAATCAAATATCTATGACTGACTTTATCATAATAGTCTTGATTTGAGCTCTTGGCGTTTAGAAAATAAGTTTTGCTCAGTTCTCACATTTAAGTATTTCTAAAAGTTTAAGTATTAAATAACTAATAAAACACTGTATATCACTTAGAATCTGAATGATATTTGGGTAATCCGTGAAAACTGAGCAAAAAAAAATTCATCTTATTCGCTCCAAAGAGTTGAATTTAAACCCAAACTATGAAATCAATTTATGAATTATCTCTTCATTGATTATTTTTAAAAAGACATGCGCAATATATTGAGATTGTTAATAAATCAGAAATAGTTTAAGATGCCAATCTCATTGAAAAAAATTATCGGTTAGAATTTTTTTATCATTTGAAAAATAAAATATAACTTCACTTCTGAATGCTAAATTTACATTTACTTGAAAAATCGTAAAACATCCAATTTCGACTTAATGAGGAAAAAGCAAATATTGATTTGAAAGGATGGAATTTTTTTAACCAACTATCGAGGTCATTTTAATTCGATTTTCAAAACAACAACAACAACAACAATAACAAACATTTTTCAACTTTGTATACAAATCCCTATAAGATTATGTATTTAATTTCAAATTCACTTCCATTTTCAATAATGTAGCATATTTCATTTGCCTTAATCGAATTTTGATTGAACTGCTTACCTACCTATGTTCAGAAAATTGTGATTCAAATAGTTTTTCAATTGTGAAAGATGGTGATTTGAAACTTCCATCGTAGATGTCAATAAAATTGCATATTCAATTACCTTGATTCTCATATTTGCGAATGTTAATTAAATTGCCTATTCTGTTTTCCCTGAATTTATTTTTCCGACGTGTTGATAAATTTGCATATTCAGTTTGCCGTGAGTTTGCGATGATGACTACTTAAACTGTTTTCAGTTAGTATCTAGGTTCTACGACCGTGTAACAGGTTACACCACTTAGTGTCACCCATCTCAGCATTCCAGGCTTTATTACTGGCTGATAGGAACGAATGAGAAGGATTTAAAATCAGCTGGTATGACGTTAAAAAGGATACTTTTTCATCCCAATAACCTTATTGTTATACCACGAGATTGTCGGCGTAATCATTCAGTTATAATGTAAACGGTAAAGTGATAATAGTAGCAGGTGCATTCATGTTGGGAATAGGCTAGATAATGATGTCTTTCTAAATAAATTGTATTTGTAAAGCATAATGAAAATTCGAACAAAGAACATTAATTACAAGTTCGCTTTCTCCCTTGTATCTCATTCGAGCTATTAACATTCTTGTCTGCTTTAATTGAATAGCGAATATGCATGATGAGTAGTAAATTACAAAATCTATCAAGGTTACTTATTATGTTCATTTTATGTGAACCATTATTGCTGGTTTATTTTTGTAATTATAACTAACGGTAATAGGAGAAATCGTCATATGATGGCAGATGAGACTTGAATTTTTTAGAATACCCCGAAGACGTATAATTTGTTATATACCTTTACAATCGAAGAAACTGGGTTGATATATGATGAAATCTTTTTAAGAACAACGGAAACTAGATATCTAGCATGAACTGAACTTTTGACTTCATATAATCGTGGATTCTGTATCAGTATATATTTCATTGTCATTAAATTCTTAGCTGAGTTTTTTTTTCTTTCATGTCATCATTCATCCTAATGAAAAATGAATTATGCAAATACGATAATCGCCAAATTTTTCTTATTCATAGTTTAAATCAGCTGATTTATAATTAAGGGAATAAAAAGAAACCATAAAGATTATGATTGAGTAGAATCAGAATGAGTCTGAATTAGAATGATTGTTAATGAGTGTGACTAAATATGATAAAATATGTAAGAATTCAATCAAATTGAACCAAATTTGGCTGAAATTGGAGAATATCAGCAAGATTCAACGAATATATCCGAATCTATAACAATCATGTAAATGTGCTGTAGTAAAACGAAGTGCGTTTGAAATCGATGGAGTGTTGACTAGTGTGAACGAATGTCACCAAAGTGTGCGAAATGAACCGAGAGACTGAGTTGTTCAAATATTATCAGGTTGAGATAGTGGAATCGAAATATTTCGAAATCGAACGAATACTACCAAGCATGAACGAATGTGACAGATGTAACCTAAAACCTAATATTTAAAAAATCGTTACCTAAATAATTCAAATGATAAAATTTACCGAATATAACCGAGTAGAACCGAATTCAGCCGAAAGCGAACGAATTTTGTCGAGTATAAACGAACCTTACCGCCTATTACCCAATATTAAAAATAAAAAAAATCATTGAAGGGAATCAAATGACAAATCGTGTTTCAATTTTCAATATTATATCAAAATGAAATCAAATTTTATGAAAAGAACCTAATGTAACCAACAATGCCAAATGCAAACCTATAAAAGAATATCACTATATAGCACCAGCTATGTCAAAAATGACTCACAGGTTTGGTAGCATGTTTAGAAAAAATTCCTATGGCCGAGTGAAAACCAATGTTTTACTCATTACCAGCATATATGACGACGTTTCCGTAGGATGTATGAATATGCTCTGTGTAACCATTTTAAAAAGGCAGCAAAACAGAAATACTTTTAGTTCTGGTTCTGGTTCCAGATTAAAGTTTATGGTTCTGGCTCTAATTTCAATTCTAGTCCCGAATTTATTTTTGTCTTTGTTTTGGTTTCTGTTCCGGTTTTTGAAGCATTTTAGGTTTTTTAGGTTCTGGTTCCAATTTCTGTCTCAGTTTTGCAACCTTGAATAAGTTGGAGAGTTCATTTTGTTAAGGAATGTGAAAAATGCAGAACCAAAAAAGACAGACTGAGAATCCGTAACCATATTATTTTGTTCAGGTTTCAATTTTTTTTTAAATTATGGTTTTAGTTCAGGGTTCATTGTTGTTTTGGCTCGAGTTCTGGTTCTGGTTTTTGAATCGTTTTGGGTTTTCTGGGTTCTAGATATAGTTTTGATCCCAGTTTTGCAGCCCTGGTTTTAAAATTCGTTAGCTAGAAATATCTCAAACGTAAGTAGAAAATAAGTACAGGAAAACTCCATCGCTTTGTATGGGTAAGCATCATCCTATATTTTTCATAAAGTTGACCAAGTAAGCTAGTCTATCCAAATACACCGTGTCTAACTGATTTTAATACTTTCACAGTTTGCGGCTCTATTGAAAACCATTTTTTTTTTCTTAATTAAAGAAAACATTTGAGGTATTTTGCGAGGAATTAGTTTCATGTTTCATTACTTAATAATTTCTACATTCAAAGTCGGAAGTTTAAATTACATTCCAAATGAAAGTACTCTCTAATTTGAAGGTGTACTGTAAGACCAACTGGACACAATGTATACCTAAATGAAATCAGCGTTAGCCGAAATCAAACGAACATGACCGAATTTACACGAATATGATCGAATTTACCCGAAGCTCACCAAATGCATGAATCTGAATATTATTTAGCGAAATTTATTCTTTGAGTATTAATATAGTAATATGGAGAGATAAAAGCCATACTCTTAGCATTACGCATCAAGGGACGTGATAGAGGGCGCTATATTAGATGCGAATTGTATACTTGATGTGCACCAATGCCCTTTTACTAGAGGTCGGACGGAAACGGAAAGTGCTCATTGGTACTCATTCAGTTTCTGACGTCACGCGAAAAACCTGAAAATCCGTCGAAACGTACAATTTTGCACTGTACTGTACACTAAGTGTACAATTCATAGTTGGCACTGCGCTATCTATCAAAACCCTGATAGAACTACACTTCTATGTCTCCATATTATTATATTAATTCTCAAATAATTTATTAACATAGGATTGAATAAATCTTATTGAATCCATGTAAACAGAACGGGTTTAAAATACTAGTTCTAAATTTGTTTTCCTATGTAAGTTTTACTACACTTCTACCAAGGTTATAATAATTTTTTGCCCATAACAAGAAATTAAACTTTCATTAAACTGAGGCGACTGGTGGTTTCATATTACGCCGCCACATGTTATATGTGGAGTTACCTAAATGAATTTTTAGCTATTTTGCCAATGAAACAATGAAGGTTACAATACATAATAGGGCTTCATAATGACGTCCCAGGATTGCAATTAAAACAATACAAAATTTTCCTCTACTCTTTATAAAATGAATAATTAGAATCGATATTGTCACGTAATATTAATGGATTTTTATTATAGTTTCGGTCGCAAATTACAAATTAAAATGGCTTTATTGTGGTCAAAAAAATTCTCGTAGTCCCGGTATCCGAAGTAAGTCTTGTATATGGGTATTGTTTTTTCCTTTTTAAATCGCGGAAATACTTTTTCCAATTATATAAAGGTTTAGTTTTAGGTTGAAAGGATTTATGGGATTTTTATTAGCCAATATAAATACGTAGGATGACCAGTGGTCAATAAAATTTTTGAATAAGAAATTCAATCGTATCTGTGTTGGATGCGAGTTTGAGATAACAAGATTCTCGTACCCTGGGGAGTCGGCGAGTTACATTAAATGGGAATAAGTTTCAGAAGAATTTGCGTTGTTTGAATAACCTCGAAAAAATACATACCATCTATGTAACACGCGGTATACGCGAGTGGTCAATTTTTCGTAGTTCATTTGTTCTCATATGAAATCATGGGTATTGATGTTAACGCTGCCTCAGTACAAAATATTTCTCGATTGGAACTCATTTCTATATAAATTATCCAAAAGTCTGTGTACACTGTACATAGGGTAGATTCTCGAACAAAAAGTGCCAACCGAAGCATATCCGCGTACGTGCCATTTACAATTAAGATTCGTATTGAGATTAAGCTTACTGTGTGTGAATACCTCTTTCACTGTCAGGTGACTCTATTACGTTTCGGAAAAGGCTCGAAGGCACGGATTACAGTGGTATAAAAATAGCGTGACCGAATCAGATTGTTTATTAAATTTCCGAAGCAATCAGACCAAGTCGAAATTAATGACCACGCGGTTATCACCGAAACGCATCGAAAAGTTGGGCGTTACGGCCGATAATAAAGTGCTCCAAGGTTCCAGAGTTATTGAGCCCCCTCGTGGCGAGACCTACGATGCATTGAAAATCAATTTACGAGAAATTAGGTTTTTCTTTTATCAAGGGAAATCGCAGTACAGCGCCAACGTGTCACCGAAAACATTCTGCTTTACGACGACCATCTGAAGAAATTGCATTAATTTCGCGTACACGTGCGTACCCCGTAAAAATCTCGTATGAAAATTTAACCAACCTACGTGACTTAAAAATTACGCAGAGTCCGAGATTCATCGGTAGACCTATGGTTCGGCGTGAGTTAATCCATTGTGGCACTGTCCACCAGCCAAAGGTATAATGCGGATTCGTTAGGCCGGAAAAAGAAGCAGAAAGTGGGTTACAACTGGACGTAATTTTTGCCAAGTTCAATTTGCACGATAATACGTAAGGTCGCCGTTTCGTAATCGAAATAAAAGCTTTAGTATATTATAAATGTGCGCTGGACACGGCTGCGAGGTTATAAATGTTGACATTCGAGTGTAAACAAAGTTTTCCGATTAATTTTCAACATTTACATTTGAAATTGTCGTTGTCAAATCCATCCAAATATAAGTGAACCGTATCCTTGCCGGATTAAAGGATTTGTATTGAAATGTGTCTCTGGACTCAACGCGTATTTTATAAGGTGTCTCATAAGCTGTCGAAAAAAGCACCGTATTCTTTTTGTTTCTAAGTCCCTTGTTTACTTAAATCTCCAGACCGTGAACTCGTCCACTGACAATGTCACAACGTTCAACGAAGGTCGCATTAACATAAAATAGAACATCGGAAGATGAATAGAATAGAAATCCTATTCAATGTTTCATGGTTATCCCCCACACACCATCCCTCACCCGTTTTCAAGATGTCAACAAATTGTTTTTTGAACAATTTGAAATCTTTTGTGTTCCAAACTATCATTCGTCAGCAAAAAAAGGAAAAAATTTTAAGGTACATACCAATTTTCTTAACATTTTTAAGGTGTTTAATTTTTAACTGAGTTTTGAACACAACAAACGATAGCTATTACTGCTCACCCAAATTTGTGAAGGGAGGGTGGGGGAGAGTGAGGTCTTCAAATCTTTGTGTTTCAGACCATTTGTAATCATCTGGCAAATGCCTAACCTTTTGGCGTATATACTGTGCGTCCAAGTGATTCCGGTACAATCAGCGAAAAAATCTCTTTTGCAGTTATTTAAAATTGTTTTTTTCTAATGCAAAGAAATTGTAATGCAATTGAAATGAGATTATCAATCTTAGAATTCATCAAAGTAATTTTAAAAATAATTTCTGATTTGGAAATTGTTGTTTAACTGTTATTATGTTATCAACAAACTGAGATTTTTGCGCTGATTGTACCCGAATCACTTGGACACACAGTATATTTTTTCCCTCACGCCTAGCGCCAACGGGTATTCATGAAATTTGCTCAAAACTTGGTGAAAGACTCTTCTTGCAAATGCAACAAAAGTGCTTTTTTTGTTTTTTTGATATACCACAAAATGGCGGATCACTCAGATTTTGAGGCGAGCTGGAAAACGAGCAAAGAGCTCAAATTTTTTATTTTTTATTTCAAATGAAAAAGTGAGTCATGGATACCAATATGTCTCAATTTCAACTTCTTAAGTGCATTTTGAGGGGAGTTAGAGTAAAAAACGGTTTTTTTGAGCAAGTTCGAGTCATGAGATTTCTTGAATCTTCCTCATCTCATCATCAAATCGGCGTAGAAAGGTCAAACATTGTAGCTAGTGTAAGTTGGTGACAAAAATATGACCTCTTGAATGTGGATCAAAATGGATGCAAAATGGCCAATTATCAAAATTTGAGTAGAGATTGAGGAGCCTCAAATTAAGAAAAATGAGATTAATACGAACTTACATTATTATTGGGAATAAGAAGTATGCAATACCCCAATTCACTTGTATACATGATGTTGGAAGGGAGAAGGAAGGCTTATCGACTTGTAAATATTGTGGGGGTACACAAGAAGACGAAAATTTTTTATTGCATATCATGCTATGAAGCGAGCCCAATTGATTAACTTATTTTGATGTTAGCTTTCTAAGTGCATTTGGATGAGAGTTAGACCAAAAAACTTTATTTTAGAGGGAAAATTTCTGCAGGGCTCACATGTATAGTTAACCTTTCTAGATCAATTTGGTGAAGGTCAAAAGCTATTTTTCACTCTAACTTCCATCCATATTAATTGTGGAAGCTGAAAATGAGATATCTTAGATCGCTAAATTTCATCTATTGACACCAAAATAAAAAATTGCCGGCTTTTCGTCCACCTTTCCACATTTTGAGGACCATAACCCCCTCCATCCATCCAAAATCGTGATAATTCTCATTACTAGTAATCATGTGATGTTACATTTATTGAATTTGAGTTATACAAGTCTCAAGCCTTCCTCAAATTTTGTTCATCCGTCATGTTGTATCCATTCGTGAGCTCCTTCGTCCGATTTTTTTTTCAGTTCCTCGTATTTTGAGACTAAAATTTTATTGTTATGTGTAGAAAAATGTTTTCAATCTGAATAATGTTTCTGGAATCCGAAATTCTTTGAACCCCTCTAGTACAGTTCATTAATGAATAATATAAGCTGAGGGCTTAAAACTTCAACGAGAATTTGTTCATGTTTCGGCAACTTAATCCGGTTCCACAATTAATATTACCAACTTCTAAGACAAAGCAGAAATAAACCGCACAACCAGTTACGAAGTACAAATTTCCTGCAACTACTGTCTCGGTAATTGGTACGAGGACGAACCCTCCTTCGTTCGGATAATTGATAAGGGTTCGTTAACGAGGTACGTGTATAATTAAAGAGTCGAAAACAGCTCGTAAATCTCTTCAAGCTTATCAATTACATCCTTCTCGCCTCGAATGGTAACCCATAATACGTAGGTACCATTCCATCTTCACCCATTCAATAAAACCATCTTTAATAGAAATCGTTTTAGTTTTTCAACCGAATGGAATTTTTTTTGCAAGAAATTATTTTATACCATCGACGCGTGAAATTCGCCATTTTATAATTATGCTGGAAAAATGAATTTTACAATAACATTTCCTCTTATCTAAACGGAAGCATTGTTCGAAGAAGGCACTGAGTTGCACAAAGACAAAAGCAGCTTTCAGATTTTTCCATCTCATAGAAATACCTACGTAGTTGAAAAACAAAAACGAGCATTTGGGTCGAAAATCGTCCGTTGAAATTGTAAAGATGTGTTTCGAGGTCCTTTTTTTATTGTCGTTCTTCACCACTCTTTTTATCTTCGGGTATATATTGCGGAGAACCATTTACGTGCGTTTCCAGTTGCTTTTCTACGCAGAGGGATGCGGAAAGCTTAAGTTTGGGACGGATGCGATTTTAAATTTATTGAGTTTTTCTGCTGCCTTCGGATTGATTTGCGATAAAGATTTGGTTGAAAATGTGTCAAGAAGTCTTTCGAAGTTTTGAGTCATCGAAAAATAAGATTTAATGAATTCGTCGCCTGTCTAATTACTGGAATGATAAGTAAATGAGTTAAAGATGGTTTCTGATATTTCGATTATTTCGAGTATTTACCGAATAGGTCGTTTTCCGAAGTCTCAAAAAGCTTTTTGTTACTTCATATAATATTTCAAATGATAATTTTTGAGAGCAGGTTCTGAGAAGTTATCCGACTTTGTTTTATAAGATTGACTTTTTGGACTTGGTTTGTACATGTTTAATGTCAATTCGAAAATTAAGAAAATTGTGATTGATTAATAACTTTAAAGATTGTGAGAAACTTTTTCATTTTTTTTTTTTTTTTTTTTTTTTTATTAATGCAGTTGTTTAGCAATAGAAGGAAAATCTTATAGAGTCTCGTTTCTGCTTAGGTTAGAAAGTATCACTCATAAATATCTTCTGAATGAGTACCCTTCTCCTACATCCTTCAACTGTCAAATACCTTGTCTGTTACCCTACTTTCTATTTCACTGTCTCATCTGTTGACGCTTTCAAAACACACTCAGCAACTCCGCAACGTATTTTGTCTGGAAAATTTCATTAATTTTAACGATTTTTTATCCAAGTAAATTTCGCTTATTGGATCTGAATAATTATTCTTTTTCACTTTTTCATTTTTTTTTATTTCTCGTCTATTTATTTATCGAATTTAATTTTTTTCCTTCTTCACGCCATGCATAGCGAATTGTCTAGAGATGGGTATACAGTGGCATGGGCCAAATTTCTTTTGTTTCCAAAAAAATTGAGAGGACTGGTTCACAACAGTTGCTAAATGATCTCAAAAGGACATCATATAAGTTTCAGCTATGCAGCTCAATTTTTGGAGCCTTCAAAATGAATTAAAAAAAACGAATTTTTGGATGATTGAAATTTTTTCACCTCCCAAAGATATATTTTGTTAAGCAAAGGTTGAAAACTATGTTCCCCTCTAATTTTTTTTTTTTTAAATTTAGGATGTATAAATCGTTTTTGATTTTTTTTCCAAAAGCATTAATTTTGATTTGTTTCATAAATGAATGATAAATGATTAATTTATTGGTTTTGTTCAAAATATCAACTCAATTTGGACCAAAATTGTTGATTTTTGAAAAAAAATCCAATTTAAAAATATACAGACATACCAAAAAGTTGTACATTTCTAAGATGATTACAAATGGTCTGAAACGCAAAGATTTTAAGTCACCACCCTCCCCCACCCTCGCTTCCAAAAATAAGTAGGCTGTAATAGCTATCATTTTTAAGTTAAAAACTCAGAATTTCATTCAGTATTTAGATGACAAACTATGGCTTTGGAAGCCTAGAAGGTATAAAAGTGTTAATTTTTTCAAAATTTGTTTTTAGTTTATTTCATTTTTTTTTTATTTTGACTTCATTTTAAAGGGTCTGAAAATTGAATTGGGTGCCTAAATTTTTATGCTACCAAAATTTTTTATTTTGAAAAAAAAATTAACCACCAACATTTATTTAGTCTTTAAATGATAAACTATAACTTCGGGATGTATAAAAATGTTATTTCTCCCCAAAAATAGTTTTTTTTTTAATTTAATTTTTTCATTTCAGAGGTTTTGAAAATTGAACTGGATGCTAAAATTTTTATGCAACCATAATTTTTGATTATAAAAAATTTCAATTAAAAAAAAAATTAGTAAAATTTTTTCAGTCTTTAAATGACAAACTATGACTTTAGAAGGTATAAGAATGTTAATTTCACCACCATAATTAGTTTTTTTTTTTACATTAATTTTTTAAATTAATTTTTTAAATTAATTTTTTAAATTAATTTTTTTTAATTTATTATTTTTTTAATTTTGACTTCATTTTAGAAAAAATTCCAATTAAAAATTAGTCACCAACATTTTTTGGGTCTTTAGATGACAACATGGTCATTAAGGTCTTGTAATATTAAACGTCGATGCGGAGCGACACTAAATAAAATCATTTAAAAAAAAACCTATGACTTTGAAAGATATAAGAATGTTAATTTCGTCCCAAAATTGTTTTTTTTTTCTTTAAATTTTTTTTTTCAAATTTTGACTTCATTTTAGATAATCTAAAAATTGAATTAAGTGCTCAAATTTTTATGATGTTCTTTTAAAGTCATTTAGCCATGTTTGTGACTCCACTCTCTTCATTTTTGAAAAAGAAATTCGGCCGACCATAGCGTATATATTGTAGTTCATTGAGCTGAATTTCGTTGTTTAATTTTTTCAAAAAAATAAGAAGCGAGAGAAGAGTTTTTGCCATATGATCCTAATAAGGAGCAGAATAATTTTTAGTACTTAGAGTTGGTGGTAAAATTCGTCAAAATGAGGTTAATATCATCAACATTTTCGAAATTGAAAATCAACAGTATAAATAATAGAAAAAAAAAGATTTTTGAGCAATTATTTTTTGTTGTGCCTATAGGTGTAAAATTTTTATGTTACTTTTTTTTTGAAATTTCATAAACGAATCGAATTTTGTATATTTTTGAAAGTGACTGATAAATGGTTAATTCATTGTAAGAGTTTGAGGGATCTTCAGGATGCATCGGACAAAATATGTAGATTCTTAGCTCATAGGTGTTCGCGAAGTGTTTTAATCCAGATGATTGATCGCAGAATAACAATAACACTTTGGGAACTTTGTGAAGTGAAAATCACGCATATTTCGCTTATCGAGGCCTAAAGACCTCAAGTCAAACTCATACTATCCACGTAACCTATAAATTGATCAGTTAATATTAATTTTTGAAAAAATACAAAATTTGGTTCTTTCAAAAAAATTTGAAAAAAATTAAAGAAATTGGCGCAAACATTTTTCTTGGTGGTAAATTCAACTTGAACGTTCAAAAAATTGAAATGCCGAAAAAATACATAGTTATAATTTATTTTTTTAATTTTACAATTTTTGGTAATGTTGCAACTCAGATCACTATAATTATTCTTCTCGGCAATAGTCCTACTACCATAGTAACTTATTCAAAATTCTTCATAACACCGGTCTTCTTCCTCAACTTTAATTGGTTGTTCCGTCCATACCTCTGGCCTATGTTGCAGTTTACGGCACGTTAATGGAGTAAAGTAAAAAAGAAGACTAAATTTTTTTATTCATTTTTGCCTGAACTGCTCCATCAAAAATTAGTCCTACACTAATACACATTTTTTTAACCATTTGGCTGTAGATGGCATTGAAAAGAGAAAAAAATAAAATAAAAATCAGCAAATAAATACAAAATTCGAAGTCTTCGCCTATACCATTTCCATTTAGAAATGTATTTCGTTACCTTGACAAATTCACCAACTCTGGAGTAGTAGGATTTTTTCTGTTCAATTTAATTTCAAAATTCCCCGTCCTCCTTTAGAGATCTCGTTAAAGACTTACAAATTATACGTGGCAGTCATTAAGGAAGGATACGATCGTAGATTGACGCGTGTACACAAACAATCGCAGCGACAAGAACCATACTAGGTGGTTGGGTGGCGAAAAAAGGTATAAGAACGAGCGTCTGCGTACAGTACTATAGCTGTGTTTGGTTAACGAACGATTAATTATGTACGACAGAAGATTTTCAAAAAATATTGACCACTGTGGAATTAGGTCAAACTGCGAGTTAATACCGAATAACTGTTCGTTTAGGAACGCGTCGAGGCGACCAATGATCTCTTCGAAGAAAACTTCGATTTTTGGCACCATTGAAATGCTCGAAGGTCAGGTATACGAAGGTGGTTTATCAATCATTCATGGTAGGGCAACATTCGTCTGTTATATCGTGAATACGTGTCCATGTGGTTATATTAATATCGTTCGTGTTATGGTATAGGTGTTATTGATTTATACTGTGTGCTCGTACAGTCATAGTATTTACTCCCATTTATTAGTATGGACGAATAGAAAGGATGGTAAGTGGTAATTTTTTAGAAAGCGATAAAAATAGCGCATATGGCAAATCGTGAGTTTAATTACTTCATCACCGAGGTACGTTTGTTCACCTTTACGCGGTGTTAGCTGCTAAATTAATTTCATTAGTCCTTTCGAATGATTCAATTAGTACGGAATTAATTAACCTCTGGTAACTGTTAATTGATATCTGTGCTGGTGTTTAGTGAAAAAAAAAAATACTCAACGAGTTTTATAGAGACGACTATTCGTCGACGTACAATTTATATCGAACTTGCTCCAGACACGCAATAATAATGATCCTGGGGGAAAAAAATATAGCCGAAGAGCATGATGAATTTCTCGTAACTAACATCAACAATACGGTGAAAATTCGCATATCGTCGAACACTCCGTTATCGTCGATCGGTAAACTATTTAAAACATCGAGTCGTTAAAACGCTCGCTCCATTCGGTAACATCTGTTGAATGCTGCGAACGTTACGATATAAAAAATTAATTGTAGAAGTTGTTGCGAAACTATTCAACATTGTAAAGTTGGGCGAGTTTTTGCGACTCGTCGAAATGATTAAAAAAAGATACCGTAAGCTGAGCACCGAAAAAGTTCATTTCGATGAGCGGCTGTAAAAACATTTCGTTTCGTAATAAAATACCGACAGCGATACGCGACGTAAATTTTACTTTTTCTATGGTCTTTCGCGTGAAACTTTCATCGATATCCGATTTATAGGGGTGTGCATTTTAAATATTATACGACCGGGTGTCTCTATATGGTTCTAACGTGGTCGCCAAACCACGTGCGTATGTTGACGATAATTTAATAGGTGTAAAATTCTATCCAAGTAATAAATTCGTAGCTATGCGTTGTATACTTTGGTTTATACGCGTGATATAAATGTATTGTCGTAGTCTCCGTCGTTATAGCTGAAATAACGTTTAACTCGAAGGTAGTAAATTTTAAGCGCATTTGATATCCTTTTCTCGATTGAAGAGTGAACCGAGAAAAGTCTATATTTGGACACCAATATTTTTACGTAGGCAAGAGGCAGAGTCAATATCGTTGACATTTGGTACAGCGGATGTTGTCTCATTATTCCATGTGAAAATGAAAGAAGCTCTTTTTGTTATTAAGACAGAAGATTTGAAAATACCTTGTCGTGTTTCTAATTGGTTTTTCCCTCTTTTTTTTATGTTTTATCAATTTTTTGATGAGTATTTTTCAATATTTTAAACTTTTTTAATTTCAGTATTTTTTAATCATGTGAATTTTTAACTGAGTTTTCAACTTGAAAACCACAGCTATTACAGCCTACCTGATTTAAAGATGAAAGGCAGGGGTAGGGTGGGTCTTCAAATGTTTGCGTTTCAGACCATTTGTAATCAACTGACAAATGTCCAACTTTTTAGCATGCATATATTTTTTCCCACGCGTAGCCACAGCGAATATTCATAAAATTCGCTCAAAATTTAGTGAGAGACTTATCTTAAAAATGCAAAAGAGTACTTTTTTGTTTTTTCGATACGTCTCAAAATGGCGAATCACTCAAATTTTAAGGGAGGCTGGAGAAATATGAAACAGCTCAAATTTTTTGTCTTTGATTTAGTATAGAAAAGTGAGTCATGGACACAAACATATCCAAATTCCAGCTTCCTAAGTGAGTTTAAAGGCGAGGTAGAGCAGAAAATAGTTTTTTGAGGAAGTTTTGAGTCATGTAATTTCTTGAATCTTCCTCATCTCCTCACCAAATCGACGTAGAAAGGTCAAACTTTGTACGTAGTGTTAGTTAGTGACTGACATACGACCTCTTGAATTTGGGTCAGAATGGATCCAAAATGGAGGATCGTAAAAATTTGAAGATGATTTGAGGAGTCTCGAGTAGCTATAATTTTGATAAATATGCGTTCAAATAACTATTGCATGGCAAGAAATGCTACATTTGTTCCAAGTTCAACTTCTGAAGTCGTTTTGCAAAGGATAGGGTTGTTGTTGTTAGACTTAATAATGGATGCGGAAGGGTTAGCAATATTATTTGTAAATCTGAACAAGCTCCAGTTAAAAATTCGGCTCCAGTAATGTGGCATGGATGCTTACTTTTTTCAATTCATACCTTTCTAAATTTGATTTTTCGAAAATTTTCCAAATTTTCAAACTTTTTAAGCTTTGAAATTTTTCAATTTTTAGAAATATTCAAGATTGAATTTTTTCCAATTTTCAACATTTTTTTGATGATATTAAATTCATGGGCGTTTATTTTCATTATGCAAGTTCTTTCAATTCATTTTTTTTTTATTTTGTACTCTTGATTTTTTGATATTATTAACTTTATTTTTAAACATTCAATCAAATTTTAAACGTAAATTTCATATTTGAAAATTTCTCACTTAATTTTTGTAATTTTTGAACATTTTTCATTTTTTAGGCATATTCTTTATTTTATTAATTTTTTTGAAGTTTTGAAGGTTTTTTTGATGATATTTAATTCATTGGCATAGGTCTTTATTACGAAAGTTTTTTCAATTTTGATTTATTTTTTACAATTTTTTTGTATTGTTATTTTAATTTTCAACAATTTTTTTATATCAGGGAGAGCGTACTTCTTACGAGAGAGAAATTTATTATTGACTTTGCTAGCTCATAAAAATTTCCGTTCTTTGAGTGATAATAGCTAGATTTTTTGATCTTCAGTAGATAGTGTAGGAAGTGGGGATGAGCCATGAAAAGATATGAGAAAGTTGATTTGTGAACATTTTTGAATTTTTTGATATTCGTCTCAATTCTATACGTATTTTCCACTTTGTGGATTTTTTCGATTTTTAAATACGTTATTATTTTTGAAGGTCAGATATCATATGAAAAGTCAATTTTTAGTCCTTTCACATACTCTTATTGTCTTCTTTTCAGTATTTCTGTTCATATGCAAATTGAAAATGCAAAAAAAGAAGAATACTTTACCAAGGGCAAAAGTACCGTATTAGAACAGAACTAATAATATATGTAGAAAAATAAATGGAAGTATCGAAGGTTCCGCAACTGGAAACCAACTATACCTATTCCAACAAGTGAGATTTTTGTCGAATTTAGACAGCTGATCAGACTGGTAAAGGGAGAAAACGATATTTATCCGAGCGTAAAAAACATATATAGACAGACATTTGCCTGATAAAATATGTTCTCACGCTGTCTTCCATTTCCGATGTGAACTTTTCATATATATATATATATATATTTTTTTTTTTTTTTGAGAAAATTCATATTTTGCGAGAACAACCATGTATACACGATAAAGCCACTGAAATGATCGTTATCGTTTAGTATCAACTTGGTGGAGACGAGGGGGATTTAGGTGGCAGAATGTTGGTAGAAAAACTCGAGCCTTGGAATTGTCGACGCGTAGAACGTGATATCATGTTATTATTATAAACTCGAGGTTTTTATATCCTCCAAGTACAGTTCTTTTTATAATAGGCGCGAAAAACGTGTCATTTTTCAGCACCGACCTATTCGCATTTAGGCGAACGCGATTGCCAGAATTGACACGGCGTGAAAACGGACGAAATGAAATTTCGATCGAGTGTGGTTAGAAGTTTATCGAATCACACGAGCCGGAAATAAGTCTCAGATGAGATATTTTTTGCTATACAAATCATCGCGAGCAGAGCAAACGTCAAGGTGGGAATTTTTTTTGCTTTCCCAGAACACGACAAGTACCATCGACGAAAGTAAATGCAATCAACTTCGATGCGTTTTTATTCGCCATTTTTTCGCCGAGGTTAACCAAACGGAAATTATACACGTTCGGTGTTGCTTCAAATACCTACGAGAGGGAATTGTCGTCACGATTAATCTCTCTATTCAAACCTACGTACTTAACCCAACGCGGCCTTCATTTCGGTGAACTCGATGATGAAAAAAACGCGGTTTTGTGAAAAGGTACGCCAGAGAGAACGCCAAATATATAATACCTCAATGTAAAAATATCATGAATTTTGATCGCAAGTAAACAAAAAAAAACTCCATTCGAATCGCACACGTTCGACGATAAAAGTCTACCGCGCTTCACGTGTCCCGCGAGTCGAACGTATTTCTGATTTTATCGCTGGAATAACTCAGCGTGTAAACAAAGTGGAAAAAATTCGTACGTATTTGCTCGGAAGAAGCGATTTTACGCGCCTAAAAAAATACCGTCAAGAACTCTCGTCAAATCCGTTCGTATCTACATAATCTAACGCGGTGACGACCGAACTTGGAATTTATTCGAAAATGACATTATCTGAATTGGAACAGAGGGGGATAATTGGTTTGGGAAATTATTTGCATAAGTTTGTAAAACAAATAGTTAAACTGTTGACGGTGATTTTTCCGGAACGCGTACTGGCGCGCCCTCAATTAAGCGTCGACGAAAAAATAATCGAGTCGGGATATTTACTCGGAGTAGTGGTTTGTAAAATAGCGTTTTAATGCATTGAATAAGTCGGTAACATGAAGGTATAATGTGAAATTGAGATTTTGGGAGGAGTGGGAGAAAGGAATTTCAAAAATGATGATATGTATAACAAAATATTAATTAATATTGATTTTTTTTTCTTTCTTTCAAAATTTATAAGATCCACTCATTATCTTCAAATTATACCTTAGTAATAAAAGTAATAAAATTCTATTTAAATTTAGCGCAAGAACACTTACTTTAATGTAAAAGACATGCAGATCAATTTTGAGAAGTATAATTATCGAATCTTAGATGGTATCTAATTTTAATTTATTATTCTCATTCATTTTTTTTTTTTCGTCACAAATTTCAAGATATACCTATCATGAATTGAAGCCCATGTTCTACCTAATACACGTGAAACATCATGAATTTGCTCAAAATTAAAATTCCGTTACCTCTTCCCACATCATCGCCTACATAACACAACCTGTTGTAAAACACGAAGTTCCAACTCGATACGTTTATTTTGCGCCCAAAAATAGCATACTTTTGTGATGTAGTTGATTTATTGCTCCATTAAATCAATGTCATCTGATAGGTAGCGAGCACAGAATAAGAAAAAGTGAGACTGATACTGGCCTTGCAATATACATAATGCGCTGAAATCATAGCGCGCAACAAAACCTAACGCTCTTTATTCTTCTATTCCCGAACAGTGAGGACATGCCGCGGCGTTGGTGCGGGTAAGTGAGGTCTGCCTGCGCAACGAAGATTAAGATAAAACGTGAAGAGTTTTGGTGCGCATGTAACTTCAGCGCGCTGCGTTGCAAGGCCTGTTCTATGCTCTCTCTTTTCTTATTCTGTGCTCGCTACCTATCAGATGACATTGATTTAATGGAGCAATAAATCATTTAGAATTACAAAAAGAATTATGTAGATAAATGTGTATACTTTCATAAAAGGGAACTGGTGAGTTCTATTTTGTATGTCATCAAGTTTCAAGTATGAAGTAAGAGTATTTTTACATTCTAGCTTTTTAGCTTCATTTTCAAGTTCTATCTAGTTCATTTGAAATTTGCTTAATTTTTTTCTCTCGGAGAAATCACCAGTGAAGATTAACAGGGGCATCGATTTTGTTTGTTTGTTTGTTTCTTTTTGTAATCAGTGATAGTAGGTCAAAATAAATGTAATAGGATGACATCAGTACTAAGCTCTAAAACTATCAGTCCTCTTTCGCAATATTCCATGGGTAAAATTTATTATTTCTGAATATTTATAATTGACATCAGTTCTTTATCTTAATATAGAAAAATTCAGAGTGCGTCTGTTGAAGTTTTAAAAACATTTAAATCGCTGATGCGATAGAGTTCATATTTACAACACATATTAATTACATCATATCCTGAAATATTCAAGATGAAAAAAAGAATCGATGCAACTTAAATTGATGCATCACTCAAATTTTGAGAGGAGGCGCAAATCATTCAAAATTTTTATTATTCATTTCATGTAAGAGATTAAGTCAGAGATGCTAACACATGCCAATTTCAACCTTCTATGTGCATTACAAGTGTAGTTGGAGCAAAAAACAGCTTTTTGAAGAAGTTTTGGATTATGAAATTTCTTAAACCTTCTATATTTCCTTACAAAGTTTCAAAAAGATCAAACATAGTGTGTGGAGTTACTTTGGAATTTGAATATGACCTCTTAAATTTAGATGGAAATGAATCTAAAATAGCAGTTCATCTAAATTTCAGAAAAGCTTGAAGAGCCCTAAATAATTAAATGTGAGATTCATATGAATTCACATGATTACTAAAGATATGATATATATCACATTCCGAATTCACTTTCACATATGATGAAGTGGAGAAAGGGAGATTATAGACCTCAGAATGTATTGGGGATGAACCAAATATTGAGAACGTTTGATTTTGGAGCATTGTAATTATGAAGTGACCTTAATTGAATAACCTATTAAAATTTTAGGCTCTCAAGTGAATTTGGAGGGGATTTGAAGTAAAAAATGTAATTTGTAGGGGATTTCATAATTCAACCATATCTTCTCACCAAATGGACCTGGGTTTTCAAATTTTGAGGAAGGTTTTAGGAGCCTCAAATTGATAAAATGTGGAAAATATGTGCTCATATGATTATTGGGAATGAGAAGTATTGCAATAGACTTCAAATTGAACTTCTTATGTAGTTTTGAAAGTTATATGGAGAGGTTTTTCAGAGTCGGTTCTGTGAGTAACCTATAGGTGTAAACAGTTTAACCAAGTTATTTGGAAACCTAAAGAAGCCTAAATTTAAAACTCAGCTCCAGTAGTGCGGCATGATTGCTCACGTTTATTTCAAATTTTTAACAATATCAATTCTTATTTTTTGAAGCTTCAACTTTCTAGTAAGAGTAGGTATGTCTGTCATTTTTTTGAAATACATGCATTATAATTGGAAGTTTCAACATTCATTTAGATAAGAGTGTGTCTTTGTGTGAGTGCAATGCGCCGCTATAGAAGAATTGTAAAGGCAGGACGTACTCTGCCGGATTATAAATTATGTGTTCATAAGTCATTAGCCCCTTTTCCCCATTTCCTCTGAATTTGCCTTCAAAGATTTAACTCCAATGAATTCTAAATTTTGATATCCAGTTTAGAAATAAAATGAGAATATGTTTATATTAGAATCGTTCGTATATTATTATTTGAATTGGGAATCATTGTTTATTTACTCGTTTACTCGTCGTTTTTTAAAACACGGTTAAAAATATTCAACGGAAAGTTCCCGTCGAATGTAATGACTACCAATTGCGTGGTATTTGTTTTCATTGGCGCGTTGTTTTTCGAGGTATCATTACATCACGCAGCGCAAAAGACAGAAAGATGTTTCATTATTTTGTAAAAAATAGTATCCATTGCCTGACCTCGTTTCCAGTCGATCGCTTGATAATAATATTTTCCCAAAGGACGATAAAAGCATATCGCGCTTACCTGAGTACTCTGGGTCAGCGAATACCTCGTTGTGGCAATATTATTAGTTTATAAATGTGTCTTTGAATGGAAGAAACGCGGTTATTGCGATGGGAAAAAAATTTCATCGTCGAAAATATTCTAGCATTCAGCTTACCACTTTGTAACCGATGTTATTATTTTTCGTGGTGGTGCCCGAAACACAATGCAAGAAGATTGCTTTTGCCCATAAATGCGCAATTATTTGGCGTGTATTTTTTGTAGTGAGATTCGACGGTATGACTTTATTATTTGGATGTGAAACATATAGTGGTGGGGATCTATAGGGTTTATAAATGAATACGCTCTTTAGGTGGTATGATGGGTTTTGACATTTTTGTGACACTAATGAGGGTTGTGACTTGCATTGCATTACGATAGCAAAACTTGAAAGGTTTTGTTTTTATATGTGGCTGTATGTGGTGCGTTAGTAGTTATTAGACGATGGAGCGCGAAAATGGTACAAGAAGTTTAGGTATTTGGAAATTGCATTAAATTTCATAAACGCTTAATTGGGCTCGTCGAGCGTTTTGAAATCTTTCGAGACCTTTTTACGTTTATTTATAAAGCGTACGGCGTCGTGCTAGATGAAACGCGACTGGAAATTTGATAGGAAATGAACGTCGAGCTCTGTTTCGCGTACATCTTAATAATAGCCTCGTGTTTTAGCAGTAAATTGGATACTACGAGTTTTTACGTACCGTATGTCCAAAATGGAATCTTCTATTTTATCATCTGATACACGTATCTGTAAACCGGCAGAATATTAAGCGATCATAGGCCCCGAGAGTCGATAAATTGTTTAAATTGTATAGTCGTATGAGATCGATAATGACACAAACGGGGATACCGATTGCTAATGGGAGTTGGTAATTTGTTAATAATTAAGCTTTTAATCATTTACCTAGGACTTTTAGTAGCTATTTCGGTTTTGATTGTCATTGATTTATGGATGCGATGGTGTCGTGTACTCTGTCAGTTGACCTACGTCTGACGTTATTCCAATCGATTCCATTAGTCGGCTAATTGCTTTTCCATTAACGACGACAAATCTGTTATCGAAGAAAAAATCGCCTTTGTGTTGGCTTTAATTATCCGTTTTCGAGTTTAATTATCGATATTTTTGTTTTAATTTGAGACACTCCGGGTGAGCGATGTTTTTCAAGTACTGAGAGAAATGTTTCGTCTTGGACTTGCTTGAATTTCAAGTAAAAGAATTATTCGCTATTTTATAGCGCCTTAAATTACCAGGTTTCCAAACTAATGTCATGAGTGTGAAATATTTCCTTCATCTTCTTCATTAAGTAGGCATACAGAACATGAATGAATTTCTCAAAATATGTTGAAAAAACTCATACGGAGATGTTACCAGAATGTTTTCGATAATTTTGATCAATACCCAATAGCACGAATGAATTTTTATCTTAATACACCTAAGACATTCCATTCACTTGGTAAGGTGAATTTTTAAGAAATTTTCGTGAAAAATCCAAAAAATACTGGTATTCTGATTGGGAGTTCAACCTCTTGCAATTATTTTCATGTCTCCTTTCTACTTGATATAAATCTTCAAGTCAAATAGAATCTTTTGGTAAAAAATCATAAAAACTGGTCTTTTACAAGAGTGAAGTTTTCAATGATGATATGTACCTATCTATTTATATACGATGATGATAATGATTGAAGGTTGATGATTAAGGATAATGGATTGAAGATAGATGATTAAAAATATTAATAACTAGTGATTGACGATTGATGATTGATGATTTACAAATACCCATTGTGGATTGATGATTGATCATTATGGATTAATAATTAACGAATGATGATTGAAAATTGATAATCACCTATTGTAGACTGGTGATTGATGATTACCAATTGACAATTAATGATTGATAATCAAAGATTAATAATTAATGTTTGATTATTAGAAATTGTAGATTGACGATTAACAATTAAGGATTGATGATTGAAAATTGATAATTGTCGATTGTAGAATGATGACCGACGAGACTAATTGAAGATTAATAATTGGTAATCAAAGATTAAAAATTTATGATTGCTTATTGTTGTTTGGAGACTCAAAATTAACGTTTAACGATTGGTAATTGTAGATTAACAATTGAATATTAGCGATTGGAGATTAATAATATTAAGGATTGATGATTGAAAATTAATGATTGCGGATTGTAAAAGGACGATTGATACCAATTGACAATTAATTGTTGATAATGAAGCATTAATAATCGGTGATTGACGCTTAACAATTAATAATTGGCGATTTTTAACTGTTGATTGATGATTGTAGATTAGCAATCGACAATTATCAATTAACAATTAATGACTAGAGATTGAAAATTATTCATTACCGATTGTAGATCAACTATTGATATTTATCAATTAACGATTAAAGATTAGTAATCAAAGATTAAGAATTGATAATGGACGATTGTTAATTGTTGATTGAAAGTTAGCGATTGAAAATTTACAATTGACGGTTTGTAATTACCAATTGCGGATTGATGAATGAGGATTAAAGACTGATGATTGATGATTGTAGATTGACAATAGATGATCAACAATTAATGAACGATGTTTGAAAATTGATGATTAACAATCAACAATTAGCGATCGACAATTAATAATTGGCAATTAAAGATTTATAATTAACGATTAACAATTGATCATTATGGATTGATGATTAACGATTGACAGTTAAATGGTGGTGCTTATGATGACTTCAAAATTAATTCAAAATTATTGAAACTTTTGAAAAAAATTATCAAATTTATGATTCAGTTAAAAAGTGCTAACTATGAGCTTGATAAGTCGCATTGGAAATAAATTGCTTCACTTCCACTTCCACTCACATTTACTACTTATTTCTGCGCTTGCTTATCCTCAAGTACATATATTGGCATTCTTGATGTCCATATCTTATTCCTATTGAATATTCCGAACCAAGCCTGTAGATTCTATTAATATAATTCCTCCAAAAGTATTCAACTTTTAGGTGATAATATGTATTTAGTCATATCGAAAGCATGCCTTCGTTTTTTTTTCTTTTCTTTCAAGCACGTAACTAAATTGAAAAGATTCTCATATCCCCTGACACATCAAATGGATATCACTATGATATCAAATTTTGTTTTGACCTTTTATATCATATATTGATATCATAAGAATATTATAATGATATCAGTATCAAAAATGCGTTACTATAATATCAAAACGCATACGTTTTCAATATTGATATGATATCATAGTGATTTATATACTTAAGGATGTTATCTGTATTATTGTAAACAGGGAGCTGCCAATGTTTCAAAATTCATTTTTATTTATGATTATTTTTTTGTATTACTTAAACAAATGGTTTATGTTCAGTGTTCATTGACGCTGTTCTGTCACTTTTCGAGATTTCTTGATATTTGTTGATCATCATTGTCATCGTTATTGTCGCCATAATCATCATAAATAGCAAAAGAATTTATAGAAAAACATTCAGATAGCTGTCCACACTCTCATAATGGATACACTTTGATGATTTTCCCCCTAAAGGTTCTGTTTGACTTGAAAATATGTAATAAAGTGCAGAAAAGAAATGGAAATAATACATACGAGTATATATTATTATGAGAGAAAAAAAGGGAAAAAGAATCAAAAATAGGTATGCTGTATAGGTTACTTGTTGGTACCCATGAAAATGGCAAAAAATATCTTGTTTTTCGTTGCAACCTTACATACAATAATGGCAGTAGAAATCTAAATGCTCTGAAAGAAAGAGAATTTTTTCGGTCGTAAATTTAATAGAGCGCGACTGTGGAAACCCGAGGGAATACTAGTTCAAATGTTCCCTTCGAGCGAATGTTGCTCGTTCGTGATGGTAGTTTCTCACGCGAAATTGGTCTACAATTTATGCCACATATGAGAAGGCTTTTGGCTCGATGGAGACGCTATTCTTCATACCTCTCACATTGCTATGATGACAATTACACGGCCATTGATGCCCAGAGGGAGTGTTGAAAAAACTCTAGTCAAGAAGTACCTATATGGCAATATCGGTTGTAATTGTTTCGCGAATCTTGGCTCGAACGATTGTTTTTTCAAGCACTGCCAAAAGGAACAATTAGTTTTCGCAAACGGACGCGGTCGTTGATGCGTAACGAACGAGCCAACAATTAGAAAAATCACTCTAACCGGTATAACATACGACTCGTCATTCATTGAGGATGGCGGCACGGTGGCAAATGGCCAAGTGAAATTTTAAAATCTCGTTTTTCAGCGTACATCGATCAAATGTTTAATTCAGCGGAATATTAGGCGCCCGTTATGGCGAGCCGAAGAAACGAAAATTAGAACTACCTGGTACATGAGATGAAAAGACATTCGCACGAGTTTCCCGCGAGCGAGACAGAACGCGGTATCGGGGTGTAGGACTTTTGTGTTTTTATGTGCAAAAGGGCATCGCGTACGCGCCAATTCCCGTCGGAATTATAGGGCGTTATTTCGGTTCTTCGATTCTTTTGGAAATTTAACGAGATTAGCGGTGCTCGATATCTACTTTGGAGCGTCAAAAATTTGTACCGTCGGGCTACATTTTTCTCACCTTTGAAAGTTGGCCGTCATCTTGCGCGGAAAAAGTTTTCGATATTCTTGGTTCCGCGATTTGGCATCGATATATCTCGAAGACGGCTAGTAATTTGTACATGAGACGTTAAACAGATGCAAATAGTAACAAAAATATTCAGCCAGCGTAAGACACGTACGGAAGAAGTTTTCACTTTAACGTATCGGTGCCTCGGATTAAGAAAATGATAAAAGATGTACCGAATGTCTGGCACGTAGGTTTAACCCTTTTGGGGAGTATGAATGGAGACTTCAACCGTGTAAGATTAAACCGATGAAGGTAAAGGCTTTTTGCGTCATTTTAATAAACGCTTTTGCCAAAGAACATGTCCTGTTTTCTCGCTGCTTTGGAGTCATAAAAAATTCCCACTGTAAAAATTAACGTATAGCTGTAATTTTCAACTGATAATGTAATCACTTTCAATTACATTCACTAGTTTAAACTCATCTGAAGCATTAATAGAGTGTTTTTTTTTGTGCCAGTTATCTCCCACGTTACTAATAATGTGAAAACCTTTTTCCTAGCGCACACCTCATTTTATAATTCACGTGAAATTGATTTCTTTGAAAATTTACCGTCGACAAGGCCCTATATTCGCGTCATCACGCCACCATCTTCGCTCGGCAAATCGTTTAACTTAAATTTGATTTATGCGGAGTATTCTGCAAAATCTTACAGCATCTTAACCGGTGTGTTTGCTATACCGTTCGGCTTCATTGTTTCGTGTTTACATCGTACCGTAGCGCGGTAAATTTGATTAACTGGATTTTCGAATTGACAACTTTTTGGCGAAATTACGTCAAGTCAATTTGGAACATTTAATAATGGAAACGACAAACGTAAACTCTTCCATTTTCAACGAAACCGTCGATAGGCGAGAATTTCGTAGCAATGAGAGTTGATTTCTTCTGTAACAAGTGTAACAGAGATTGTAAAATTTTATAACCAAGTTGGGAAGAGAAACTGAGATAGCCTAAAATAAAAGCCATAGAACTAGGATTTAAAATGGCTATCGAAAAAGTTATGTGTATCATCTAGGTAATGTTGATGAATAGAAAATAATTATGATTTTCTCATCGTTGTTTATGAACACATTGAAAAACAAGAACAAAGCATCTCGTTATTCAATGAGGTAAAAAGAAAGAATGTCAGAAAGGGAATGATGAACATTGTAAAAACTGAAAGAGGTGAAGTGAATATCCATTCTAGCTCTTGCTTATTGTTCTTTTATTATTGTTAGATATAGGTATTGATTCTTATTATTGTCTGCCGTTTTCTCTTTCTGACATTCTTTCTTTTTAGTTCGTCGAATAACATGATGCTTTGTTCTTGTTTTTAAATGTGTTCATAAAAAAACGAAGAAAAACCTTTCCCTCTCGTTTTTGGTTCATCTTTCATGATTTTCTATTCATCAACACTACAAAGATGATGCTCAAAATTTTGTGATCAGTGTTGATGAAGAATAACAAAGCATAACATCAACAAGAATAATGTAGAACAAACAAGTATACTATTTCTTGCCATGCAGTAATCATTTGAGTACAAGTATACTATTTCTTGCCATGCAGTAATCATTTGAGTACATATTATTTTGAAATTACAGCTATTCGAGGCTCCTCAAATTATCCTAATATTTTTACAACCCACCATTTTGGATCCATTTTCGCCCAAATTCAAGAGGTTATATTCTGGTCATCAATTAAAGCTACAGAACAAGTTTGACGTTTCTAGGTCCATTTGGTGACAGGATATAGCAGATTTATGAAATTTAATGCTGCAATCTCCCTTCCAAATGCACTTGAGAAGCTAAAATTAAAAAAGGTTAGTTAGTTGTGTATTCCACCACATTTTTAGGTCGATAACTCCTCCCTGTAATCATATGAGTTCATTTTTACCTACTTGAGGATCTCCAGTTTCTACTCAAATTTTGATAATCAGCCATTTTGTATCAATTTTGATCCAAATTCAAGAGTTCGTATTCTGGTCACCAACTAACCCATACAAAGTTTGACTTTTGTAGATTAATTTGGTGATGAGATATGATGATACAAGTAATTTCATGACTCAAATTTCCTCAAAAAGCTGTTTTTTGCCCTAAATCCCTTCCAAATGCACATAGGAAGTCGAAATTTTGGTGTAATGGTATCCATGATTCACTTCTACGTATGATATGAAAAACAAAAAAATTGAGCTATTCACGTCTATTCAAGCTACCCTCCAAATTTTAGTGATCCGCCATTTTGAGATGTATCAAAAAAACAAAAAAAGCCTTTCTTTACATTTTAAAGAACAGTCTTTTACCAAATTTTCAGTGAATTTCATCAATACGCGCCGTACCAAAAAGTGAGAGTGAGACATTTGTCGAATGGCTACAAATAGTCTGAAATACAAAAATTTGAAAACCTCACCCTCCCCGACTTCCCCCTCCTGAATCAGGTAGATTGTAATAGCTATCCTTTTTATTACATTGGCAACTGAAAATTTAATTTGGAATGGACATGCACCAACATGAATCACTTGTGTGAATTAATGACGAATGCGCGAACAGAATGAATCATTGGAATTGCTGAATAATGCCAGAACAATTCTGTAGAACAAAAATTTGTTTTTTGAACAAATACGCGGAACGAAAAACATTATTTTTGAAGCGAACAGTAAAAATAGAGGAGAACAAAAGACAAACAAAAACATAATAAGGCAGATAAAACTAAAAATATCTAAAAACCTTAATAACGTGTTCATGACGTCAGTAGTTCAGGTTCAGGTTGAACTGCGTGGTGCAAGCACCCTGCATTCACGCCATTCATAGCTCATTGTGCTTCAAAACTTATCATTATCTTGGTATCACAGGCGTCACAGAAGCACCAGCAGATATAATAACTGTTTGGCAGTCATCTTAGTTGAGTATTGTCAGTAAGGATTCCCTTTTGGACACCAGCTTATACTCCTATGATCATAGGTCAACTGTCATCATCGCTATAACCTATTGAACACCCTCCGTTCACAAAACTTACAGTGGAGCTTCCAATATGAAAATAATTCATTGTGTAGGAGCAGGTAGACTTTGCCAAAATGAAAGTAGCCTTCCTCATGCACTTCAATAAATCAACTTAATCTTTGTTAGGTATCTATATATTTGTTTTTATCGCTCAAAAGGATACTTTTCTTCCTTTTGATCACTTCAGATATGAACAGATTTAACCTTTATTTAGAAAATATTGATATACAATTATTTAGGAAAGTTAAAGTTCACGAGTAAATAAAAATAGTGCCCCCCCCGTGGGGGCGCTCGCGTCTACAAGTAATCGTGTTATAATTTAATACATATATGTAGCGCCCTCCTTGGGGCGCTCGCGCGGTTAAATCCTATTCATCTAACATTAAAGAATATTTGATGCGTCGGCATCAACCCCCCCCTCCCCCGCCGGGCCCGACGCATACCCAGTGCCCAAGGCAGCTGGATTCAAAATTTCCGTTAATTAGTCCAATTAATAATGTTATAAACCTTTTTCTCTTTTCATCTTCAGAATGAATTCGTATTGGTAATTTAACTCTATGCGATGTGTTTTTCTATAAAAAATGAGACTACCTGTGCTACTTTTACTGTTCTGAGATATTTTCCATTCCTAAAAAAATAGAACGATAAATCATTCCACCTGTCCTTGAACACCTTTACCACGAAAGTTGGGCTAGTTTGTACACCGTCGTTTCTCAAAGCTTTCTTCCTAGAATGCTGGATCTTTAAAAGCGTTAAAACTGGACAACAAATCGTATCACTTTATGGGGTGGAAAATATAGTTTATTTTATCCCAGCGATGTCGCGAACGACTATCAACGCCGAGAAGGTAATTCAATAAAGAATAAAATCAAAGCCACGTAGTCCACTCAAAGATGTAAAAAATGAGTAACAATTTGAAAAACGCCCAGATAAATCAGCGAGGAAATGAAGTTTAAGAAATGTAATCAACGATAACGCCGGAGAAAGGAAAAAATGTCGAATGTAGAATTTTCGCTGCTTTCGTAGAATTTAATTTTTCCTCGCGATTGTTAAGGCTGTATTGTCATTCAATGATAAGGAAAGTGATTGCGCGCGCAGCTAGTTTTAAACAAATGGAATTGTGTGTATTTTGCTTTTGATGAATTTCATGAGCATATGTAGAAGGTAGGGTACTGTCGAAAAGGTATCACTGCGATACTAGATTAACGCTGGACGTATGGGACCTGCGATTAAAGTTTAGATCCCTCTAAAGTGAATTCACTTTTAAAATATAACGTTTTAGTTTTTCTATGCCTTTGTATTAAAATATGGCGACGAAAATTTTGAAATTGTTTATCCGGATTTACTCGTACAAAAGGATGCCGACGAACTGGCTACAAAATAGCATACTTTTTGATACACAAGCTGAACATGTCATCGTTTGAACATATGACATTAATTTGTCAACTCGTGACCCGGTGGTAGTGACGACGTATATGTCAACGTTGTGCTAAAACAAACACCGAACTACGTGCATAGCGAAAGATTCGCTTAAAAACGGCGTGGTTAATTAACGAGAGAAAAAACCTTCGAGTAATACCAGAAACGACAAAAATTCGTCGTATAAATATTTTATATCTCAAGCGAAGCGCTCCCGCAAGTTTGTTTGTTTTGGCGTTTAAAATAGCGAAAAAGTTTTCATTTGGGATTTGGGATATCACTTGGTAGGGGGTTTTTTGCAACCTCGATAGTCGCGCAAACGCCGACGGCTCGACAATTTAAATAGTCAACTTTGATAAATAAGAACGGTCACGGTAATTCGACGGCGGGCTATAATTTACTCGGATATGAAATCCAATTGGGTATAGTATAATTTAGGTATCGATTACATCCGACGATATACCGTCAATCAAAACTCAGGCTCGTGATTCACGATGGCGTTGGTTCGAATTGATGAAAAATATAGCGGCGTGTTTTCACGCTAATTCGAACGCGTTAAGCTAACGAGAACTCGGCGTCACGTTATTTACGCCCCGGAAACCCGCAAAGACCAGTGTCGTGTAAATGACTGCGAAATAAACGATGATTGATTATTCGTTCGATCAGAATCCGCGATGTTTTATTTTATAATCTTATCGATTTCGAATTATGAACTTGGGAATACTATGGAATGGGTCACAAATGGTAAGTTATAGGATAAGCTTGAGCTCAACTAAAACATATAATCGAATAAAACAGTATATTCGATAATACTACGTTCTGACGGTGAATCGATACCGTTGGATGAACTATAACACGTTTAACAGCGACCTATAAAATTACACGATGATGGTCATCGCCCCTGCATCATATTTAATTAAATATCTACACTCGGTATTACATTTAGATGCTATAAAAACATCCAGAAGTATCGATGGGCTCGTTGAGTCGTCCTTCTATATTATTGATACTCATCGATGGATATCAAATTTCCAGATATATATGTGTACTTTTTTTTTTTGAAGTACTCTTAAAGCCGTGTGTAGAAAATGTAATCCCACTTTTATGAGCTCGTACGGTGATCTGTACCGAAGTAGAAACCATTACGCGTACTTTATTTTTCGAAATGGGTACTAAACGATCGCCATTTAATTTTAAATTTCACCCCAAATAAAGACTTTGAACTTATTCGTCGAAAACCAAGTTCAAGAACGACTATACAAGGTACTAGTCACGTAAAACCGCTTATTTGAGGCAATTGTCGCTATTTTCTACTTTAAAATGGTCTATAAATGCTGTCTAGAAAATGCAAGTCGAGATAGGTGATATTCAGTCTTCAGATAAGTTACCAAGTCGATTAGTTTTCGATAGCAAAAAAACATTCTTTCAAAATGTGCCCAATATTAAGAAAAAATTCTCACTGCTATGTAATTTCCCTAACCAAATCCTTTCCAGTTCATCTTAATTACATTACTTTCATTAGTCCACTCAATAATGAAATTTTTTGATGCCGAATAAATTGTATGATTAGTCCGCCTTTATTATTGTAAGCAATTCTTCCGTATTTAATAAATTACATAATCAGTTTGCCGTTAATATTAAGAAAAATTAATTCATGTTAAATAAATTGCATAATCAGTTTGCCGTAAATATGAAGAAAAATTAAATCATCATGTTAAATAAATTGCATAATCAGTTTGCCGTAAATATGAAGAAAAATTAATTCATGTTGAATAAATTGCATAATCAGTTTGCCGTCAATATTGAAAAAAATGCATTAAAAATCTCGAAAGAATTTATTAGTCAATTGTTATTTATTTGAAAAATGTATACAACTGTTGATTTTATTTTTTTGTCCATGTTACTGATGAAAGTTTGTAGGAATTTTGTAAAGTTTTGTGATGAAATTTTTTGAACTATTTTTTCAGTTATTAACTTTTGAAGATTTCGACAAATTCGTGGCCTATTTTCATTTATTGTAGTCATCTTCGTGAACTGTAAAAATTATTACATATATTTTTTGTAATTTTGATTAAAGTCAACTCGAAAGTTTGCTGATTTAAAAATTTCATAACTTGAACAAACTTCATTATTTTATACATCAGGTAATTTTTGGGTGTGTAATTTTGATCAGCTATTTGGAAATGTATTAAAGATATAAACCATAAAAGTGAGATGGCAAGATCATAATTTTGGCTCTTAACTAACCTACATCACATACTACTCTATATGTATGTACATATTCTTAACAAGAAGAATGAGGTTTATATGGAGCTTTTTTCTCATTTCTCAACAACGATGCTACTTGTGAAAAAAATAAACATTTAATTTTTGGAATTGCAAACTTCCTGTCGAGTGATAAGAAGTTTTCGAAATTTGTATGACAGATTTTTATAGATTTGTATTTTAAAAGGATGACTTGGCGTATCTCGAATTTTGGTGATGTAGTCATTTCAGAAAATGTTATTTAAGTCGAAGATTGAGTTTTTAAGCAAATATTACAAGAATTTTTCATTTGTGTGGATTCATTTGGAAGGGGGGGGGGTAGAAAGAGAATTTTTCATTCATCATTTTGATACAAATTTTTTGATAAATAAAAAAAAAGATTTATATATCACTGAGTAGCCAATTGATCACCTCGAAAAAAGTATTTACTTCAAATTTTAACTTAAAGGATTAGCTTTTTCACGCAAAATCATAAATTTCGTTATCTTTTTTCGTGTGAAGGTAGTTTAAGTTCGTTTAAAATGAGAATAGCATACATTGTTGGATGAAAAATATCAAAAAAATTTCTGTTTCCTTGTGCTAGAAAACACGCATAAAAGAGGCTTGTATAATACAAACGAGTAGCGTCGTGCAAAAATTTTCACGAGTAAATTGTAATTTTTTCCAAATTTTTGGAATGTAAATTTCAATAAATTTCATGGATACATGTATATGAGGAAAATTTCAAAGTTTAAATTTTTGTCATTTCAGTGATAACACTTTGAACAATTTTTCATTTCACTTCATGGAATCTTCTTTTCAAATCCCTGAATATATAATAAAAAGAGAAAATTAAGAATGAATTTTTCATTTCTACTTACAGTAGTAACTTTTGTGGTCACAGACTTTTAGGGAAATTTCAAAATTCGTTTATTAGAAGTTTTACGCCTCATTGGAATCATAAAAAGCATATTTTTCATACTCACTAGCAAAGAAAAGCAAAAAATTTTCTGAGCATTTTTGATTCACCCCAATGGTATTGTGAATGCGTATCAATAAAAGAACAATGATTGAGTCACATGTTTGTTATTAGTTTTGAAAGAAACTCATTCGTGTCTAATAAAATGCATAATTAGTTTGCTGTTAATATTGAAAAGAAATTCATTGATGTTGAATAAATTGCATAATCAGTTTGCCGTCAAAATTGAAAAGAGATTCATTGATGTTGAATAAATTGCATAATCAGTTTGCCGTTAATATTAAGAAACATTCGACATAGTTGGAAATTTTTCAGTTGTTGTATTTGATCATAATGTGTAATCAAGTGACTGCTAGTAATGAAAATTGTTTTGCGCGGATGTGTGTACCAATTTTAGCTTCACACATATTGGAAGGAAGGAATGAAACATTTGAATTGTAATTAAAAATAATTTTTCCATTCATATTATTATCAATTTACTTTCTTTTAAATTATAGTTTATCATTTGTATTGAAGGAAGTTTCTCAATGCAAAATAATTTGCCCATCTAATTTGTCGTTAATCTGATCTATTATCTAATGACATTTCCTTCAATATTGATGTTAAATTCTCGTTGATGTTGAATGATAAGCATAATCGATTCATCTCAATTTAAGAAGAAATGTAAGTGTATACCAATTTTATAAATGGGAGTCTTGTGAAGAACGAAGGATATCGAAGGATATTTCCTGTTACAAAATTACATGTTTATTTATAATATACACAATGAGTGTGGGTTAATTGAGAATATCGCAGGAAATTTCACGCCGTGTTGATATACTCCTACCACTTCTCGCAGAACGATGGTATCTCGCTGCTATCTCATTTGTCATAAGTTGAAAGAAAAAATTACGGAGTAAAGCGTGTCAAAGTGGGTGCGGTATTAAGCGAAATATAAGAAATCGCGCGAACCATCGTAATAGCTGGTAATGTTGTAAAATAGACCTATTATTTACAGCGAAGTAACGGAGCCATTACATCGTTGCCGGATGGATGGCTGAAAAATAACACATGTTTGTTTTCCACGGCACGTGTAAACGAGCAACGTCGGCCACCGTTGGCCGAGACTGTTGATTTATTAAACCTGGCACGATGGCGATCAGGTATCAGGTGGATGCGGATACGCGAATCAACGGCTATCCGGCGAATTTATGCATAACATCATATCGAGATGAATAATACGTCATCGTTTATTAGACCAGCGTATTAGAAGCTTACGGCTATACGATAAATCATACGGCGCGGTAACGCTGTCTCCTGTAATGTAGGCAATTTTCTTTTTATTATCTTGAAGCTTCGTGGAATAAATAAACGTTACGTCGGCCGGCGAATTAATTTAGCCAAATAAATAATTAAAGCTCGCGCCTTATCTAGTCGAGGCGAAATTCTCGCGTACGATGCGGAGTTCACGTGACGAATTAATTATACTGGCGCCGAGCGCGTATAAAAAATTGATTTGTTTAGTAGCGCTTATTGTCTTTATATTAGGTTTAATTAAATTACTCGAACCGATGTATTCGCGTCAAAGTCATCGGACGGGTTTCAATTTGAAGTTTTTTCCTCAACACCAAGGTTGTCACCGTCGATGGAATGTAAACAACGAAGAGATTCTTTCGTGTCGGTATTCCGCGTTGGGTAATTTATTAACATACAGCGTTTTTGAAGTCGGTGCTGGTAACGCACGCGAATGCTTAATTTGGGTGTAAACAATTTTTAATGGGTTCGAATTGTATCACATCCGTTGAGGATACGAAACGATAGCTCGGCTTGGTTTGATGTTCGTAATTTTCCCAGCCTTTTGAAATAAGGCGAAGCTTTTAATTGTACTGTAATTGGGTATAAATGTTGGAAACGTTACAGCGAGATTTATCTTTTAGCGGGCTCCTCGAAAAGGGTTTTTTGGTACGAATTAAAAAGCGGTTATAAATTAGCGAATCGTCGGAAAGCGCCCGATAAGCTGACGCTTGTTTCAAATAATTTAAATATTAATCAAAGCCTGGCGTACACAAATAAATCGAGACTACTTCGTTGCCATCTTAAGTACGTATAAAAATACACCGGAGATTCGGCGAAAACGGAAGCCGATTTTCTCATACGTAAGAGCATTGTAAACGAGATACGTCTAACATCTTCTATACCTACATCCGATAAGTACGCGTTGCAAAGGTACACAGGAGCCGGAAAAAACATGAATACTTTATGAAGAGCAAATATATCACCATTCAGTATTTCACCATGCGCAATTTTTTCTCCACTTTCGTTACCGTCGATAGTAGCGAAATAACACAGTATGCTTTTCATATCGACGATCGCAGCACGCGTTATCTCCAGCCATACGTATATGCAAAAATGCTAAATGGGAAAAAAATGCCAGCACCGTGTGCCACGTTTTCAACATGTCTCGTGATTTCGCTATACCTATAATAGAGTGTAATTCGATTTTCAACAATGAAATGACGAGAATGGAATAGTGACGTGTAATCTTCACGCTTTTTTGTAACATTTCACTGACGCATTGGTACGACAAACCAGATACGATTATTTTCGTCAATCATTCGGCCTGTTAAAATGAATGGAATTCGATTCTTCTCGGCGATAGGCAATTTTTTTCAACCATATCGATCTCGATAGGATATAACAACGAGGTGGAAATTTTGATAGCTTTTACGTTACGATAACGGATACAACCTACAGGCGATATATTCATTTTACATAAAAGACTACGTGGTCAAGCGGCCGTGTGTTGAACTAAGCGGTTGTTTTGTCGTGGTTAACGGGTTTACCGAAGAGCTTCTTGGGTAAACATCGATTTTTAATGTGGCAGGTGTTTGGAATTACGTGATCGAGTTGTTTTTCGAAGGTTTTATGAAAATTTCTTTGCCCTTGGGTACTTGAAAAGATTGCCGGCTGGTATCATTTTGTATAGGCATCGAAATGTATTTGTAGCACAGTTTGAGAGAATGATTTTGGTTTTTCAACATATTGTACGACTATGATGTGCTTCATTTCTTTAACTGACTGGAATCGTTTGATATTTTAAATTAAATACGAGGATTATACGAAAAGATATTTTTTGTAATCATTATACAAAACGTAATCTTAATGAGAAGTATTAATGGCGTTTATAAAAGCTACAGGTAGCTTATGTTTATTCTATTTAACGAAACGAACAAGTATTTCTCTCGATGTTTATAAGTTGTTTTAAATGATTACCAAAATTTGAAAAGTAGTCAAATCAGTTTCGCTACGAATTCACGTTGTACAGAAATCATTTGCAGTCTTCTTTTAATAGTGTCATAAGGTAGATTTCATCAGCCTTCCTCCCATTACGACTTACTGTATAATTTACGTATTCCGTTCATCATTTATTTGTCTGATTTCACTCTCAGATCTTCCATTTTTAGCTGAGCTTTTAACAAAACGATAGTTATTACAGCCTACCTGATTTGGGAAGGGAAGGTCGGGGGAGGGTGCGGTCTTCAAATCTTTGCGTTTCAGACCATTTGTAATCATCTGGCAAATGTCCAACTTTTTGGTATATATATATATATTTTTTTTCCCCATGCGTAGCGCCGGCGAGTATTCATAAAATTCGCTCAAAATTTGGTGAGAGACTCTTCTTGAAAATGCGCAAAAATAGTTTTTTTGTTTTTTCGATAAATTTCAAAATGGCGGATCACTCAAATTTTGAGGGGGCTGGAGAAGGGGCAAATAGCTCAAATTTTTCGTTTTTGATTTCATATGAAAGAGTGAGTCACGGATACTAACATATCCAAATTTCAGCTTCTTGAGTGCATATTGAGAGGAGTTAGATCAAAAAACGGCTTTTTGAGGAAGTTTTGAGTCATGAAATTTCTTGAATCTTCCATATCTCCCCACCAAATCAAGTTAAAGAGGTCAAATTTTGTGTGTGAGGTTAGTTGGTGACCACAATATGACCTCTTGAATTTGGATCAAAATGGATTCAAAATGGCGGATTATCAAAATTTTGAGTAGAGCTTGAGGAGCCTCAAGTTGGTAAAAATGTAATTAATATGAATTCATATGGTTATTGGGGATAAGTTGTATACTATATCCCGAATTCACTTCCATACATGATGTTGGAGGGGGAAGGCGGGGTTACCAACCTAAAATAGTGGTGGGGTACAGGAGGGTCGAAAATTTTTTATTGCTGTGTCATATGATAAAATGAGCCCAAGTGACAAACGTATTTTGATTTTAGCTTCCTCAGTGATTTTGGAGGGGAGTTAGAGCAAAAAACGGCTTTTGGAGGGGAAATTGCTGCAGGAAATTTCATGAATCTTCCATATCTCATCACCAAATCGGCCTAGAATGGTCAAACTTTGTGTGTAGGATTAGTTTGTGACCAAAATATAACCACTTAAATTTGAGTCAAAATGGATCCAAAATGGCAGATTTACAAAATTTGAAGATAATTTGAGGACCCTCAAATAGTTATAATTTGAGAAATATGTGTTCGCATGATTATTTCATGGCAAGAAATACTACATTTGTGCCAAATTGAATTTCTTAAGTGTTTTTGGAAAGGATAGGGTAGGGGTTTTCAGACTTGGTATTGGGTGTGGCCTGTAGTGATGAACGGTTAAGCAAGGTTATTACTAAATCAAAACAAGCCCCAGTTAAAAACTCAGCTCCAGTAATGCGGCATGGCTGCTTACGTTTTTTTTTTGTTCTATTGGGGCTGCGAACGGTATGACGGGAAGATGACTCGCTTTCACTTGCTGAAATAATTTTTGATAAATCTTTACGAATACTACGTGAATTCCTAGAAAATCACAAACCCGAAATGAATGTTACACCATTTGACTATGTATACTACTAACTGCGGAGCATGCTACGAGAAATACGTCCTGCATCATAAATTCTATATTCATCTAGTACCTTTGTATTACAAATCAATCGAGTACACAAACCGCTTGAAACAATCTACGAAGAATCTTACACAGTGCTTAAAATATGTCCAAAAGTCTTTACATTAGTTGTTGGTGGAGTTCCGACCACATGTTGGATCGACAGATTGAAACCAACATGTATGGTAAATAGAAATTACGATATTGATTCACTTCCGATTGATTATTCGATCACAAGCATAACAACAAGTCCTGATTTACCTTGGTAAGTACTTCTGTTAATTCATAATAATGATGAAAAACCACCTTCGCCGGTTCCCTTAATTTGTCCGCAACTGCTAGAGTTGGTCGAAACACTAAAATCCCAAGTCGCTTATTAGACAAAATTGACTAGTTCCAATCAAAAAGCAGAAAGCTGTGAACATAATCGCAGATTATAATTTGCCTATTTCATTTGCCATTAATTCATCCCATATCGTTAATAGCATTTCCTTCAATATTGAAGTGAAATCGTAGGTGTCAAATAAAATGCATAATTAGTTTCCCTTAGAATCAGAAAAGAAATTTGTTGATGTCGAATAATTTGCCTATTTGATTTGCCGTTAAATTGACCTATAATATGGTAAATTGCATTTCCTTCAATATTGAAATCATGAGTCAAATAATCGACGTCGAATTGAAACAATTATCATCAACAAATTCTCATAAATGAACAATGCGTTCATAGAAAATCCATTATCAACATTGATCACATTGTGTCAAGTTTTCATAGATTGACAATACGAAGAATTGTTAGTGAATTCGTACAAGTCGAATAAAATGCATAATCAATTTCCGTTTAGAATTAGATAGAAATTTGTTGATGTCGAATAATTTGCCTATTTGATTCGCTGTTAATTTGACCTATATGGTTAATAGTATTTCTTCAATATTGAAACGAATTGGTAGGTGTCGAATAAAATGCATAATCACTTTCCCTTTAGAATCAGAAAGGTATTTGTTGATGTCGAATAATTTGCCTATTTCATTTGCTATTAATATGACCTATGGGTATATGGTTAACAGCATTTTCTTCAATGTTGAAATAAATTCGCAGGTGTCGAATAAAATGCATAATCAGTTTCCGTTTAGAATCAGAAAAGAATTTGTTGATGCCAAATAATTTGCCTATTTGATTTTCCATTAATTTAGCCCTTATGGTAATGACATTTCTTTCAATATTGAAGTAAATTCGTAGGTGTTGAATATTTCGCATAACTTTCTCGCTATAAATGTTAAAGATGAAAGTTGCTGTATTAGATATGGACTATCAGCATAACATTGTTGTAATGAAGCAAACATAAAGTAATGCCCTCGGTGCAGTTTTCAAACGCGCATGCACCAATTTCATTGTGAACCATGTTGTAAACGGGAGAACGAATTTAGTGGTTACTACTACATAATTATCGCTACATGTGAGCATGCGTGTACCACAGAATGTTCATTGAGCTCGCAGTCCACATTAGCGCTTCCATGAATCACCCACTTTGGCGAAGAAATGAATATGATCACCCATCTTCCAACATTAGTAATATCTGCAATTCTATTATTATAAGTTTTCCCTAAAATATTTATGAAAATAATGGTTGTTATTACGAATTTGATTATGGTCATATTTCTTTAAACTATGATAATGGCAGAGATTTGAATGATTCTTGTGAAAATTCCCGTTTTGAATATGAGACCAAAAGGAAGTTCGAATCGTTCAGTGATTCATACCCAATATTTCTTCGAGTATGATGAAAAATTTGACGAAATCTATATTAAATGCAACTTTTATCATCACTATTGATAATAATATTAACTTATGAATGAAATTCTCAAATTCATCAGGGTAAACATTGAAGTCATCTTGAATGCTATTTTTATTCAATTATGTTCTTGGCTGAATTTCTATTGAAACAAAGTTTAATGAACTGATTTTCGTTATGGATGATAATTTAACAGATTTTATATATTTGATAACTTTATAGAGTTACGATGAATTTAGTGATTTTAGCAATTTTTTTTTCACGAATTTAATATTACTCGTGTAAATAAATGAATTATAACATTTTTGTCATTTTTATTTTGGTAAAGGATAATTTAGTAATTTTTGTAAACTCGTAAATTTACTAGATCCTGTAATGCTGTAAATTTATTCAGCAGTTCGTGTCCAATTAAATCTCTTGTGAGACATCCGAAATTTACGCATGACGTGAAAAAAAAAGAAGACAATTGTATGAAATTAATTATTGAAATTTTTTCGAAGACGAATATATAAGGAAACGGTGTTCTGTAGAATCTTAAAATGCATCCCTTTGCACATATGCGATAAAAACGGAAAACTACGTAAAACGAAAGTATAAGGTCGGTTACTTCAATCTCGTCGCTCTTACATTTCGCAAAATATACTAGGATGGTTCACAGTGGAGGTACCGTAAGTATTGAATTTCGCGTAAACTTCTCGGACAATTCAAGCATACATTACTGATACGAAGTTGGGGGCTGACGGGTTTATCGAAACGGCCGAATGAACCGTGAAACCTCTTTAATCTAAGCCACGAGATGAAAATGTAGGTTCGATTTTGCGATAAAGTAGCGGATGGAAAGTCCAGCACCAGCGTGGCCTTGATGTAGACACGAGTTGGGTATGATCGTAGGCCTAAGTTTTATTACGTCGGCGGGATCGTTTTTAATTAAAAGTCGCCGCCGTAATTGGATAATTTAACGTTTAAAGTTACAACTCGTGGATATGGATGAGTGCGGAGGTGAATTCGTAGGAAATACGAGCACGATTGTTGGATGGAAAAATGATCGAAAGGGCTCGTTATTTTTAAATGAGCTTCCACGAGAATACGACAATGTAAGAAAATCGTACGCTCAAGCTGAATCCATCGTTGTGGTGTTTCTATACACGAGCGGAGTTGGCGTACTGTTATTAAAGTCTGAATTTTGTATGCGAATAGGTAGAATAAATTTACAAAAGTGTGACTTTGAGTGATACAAAATCCCCAAAATTTCACCTTCAACATCTTTCGAATTAGGTATGGTTTGAAAGTATTCGTGAATATTTCGAGGTAACATACAATAAACTTGATTTTTTCAAAAGAGCCGGTATAATGCGTCAAAAATGAAGAAATTTTAGAAAATTTCGTTCTCAAATTTAGGCACCAGTGTCCTTCGAAATTCCCATCTCGTGATGAATTTTCACCGGAAAAAACGAAAAAAATGTGAGCAGCCATGCCTCATTACTAGAGTTGAGTTTTAATTGGTGTTTGTTCTAGTTTACAAATAATGTTGCTAACCCCTTCATGTCTATTTCATACTGAAAAATTTCCTTCAATACAAATGATAAAATATAATTTAAAAGAAAATAAATAAATTATAATAAATAATCAAATGATATAAAAGGAAACATAATTTTTCATCGTAATTCATGCGTTTTCTTCCTCCCCTCCAATGTGCGTGAAGACACAAAACGATTTTCAAAACTAGCAATCATTTGAGTACCTACACACACACAGTTATCAAGTAATACCATAACAATTTTTCGGCTGTGTTGAATCTTTCTTAATATTTACGGCAAACTGAGTATGCAATTTATACAACATCATGTGATCTCTCTCAATATTTATGGCAAACTGATTATGCAATTTATTTAACATCAATGAATCTCTTTTCAGTATTGACGGCAAACTAATTATGCAATTTATTAGACATGAATGAGTTTCAACAAAATTAATGGCAAACTGATTATGCAATTTATTTAATATGAATTAATTTTTCTTAATATTTACGGCAAACTGATTATGCAATTCATTTAACATCAATGAATCTCTTTTCACTGGCGCTATACATATGATGGGCTTTCTACGTTGCTTTGGTAAGGAGATATGGGTTTGATAAATTTTATTACTCAAAATTTTAATGCAGTTTTTGCCCCAACTTTCTCCCAAATTCACTTCAGAACCTGAAATTTGAATGTGTTGGCATCTTCGGCTCACTTATTCATATGAGACTATGAGCAAAATTTTTCTTATGAATTTGCCCCTCCAAGCCCTCTCAAAATCTTAATAAACTGCTATTTTGAGTCCTTTTTCTCTAATTTTATGAAAAGTTGTCAAGTTTTGGGCTATTTTCATTCATATTTACTGGCGCTACCAATGGTGGAAAACATGTAAATTAATAAATCAGACATTTGCTGCATGATTACAGTATGGAAATAGCCTGAAACGCATAGATTTGAAGATCCCCTCTGCTCTTATAATGTCTCCTTCACAAATCAGGTAGGCGCTGTAAAAAAGAATTGGTCAAGAATGGAACCTTGTTGGAAATCGAAGGTTAATTATTATTTTGTAGGCGTGTAATTCTCCTCAAAACATTTACAAACACTGGGTGAGATTTTTGGGAACTTGAATCATTGGATATACGCTTCCGTTACATGCAAAACTTCTATTTATCGTTTCAATTTAAAAAGTGCAATGTAAAGAGCGCTTTTGTAACCACCAAATCTAGTCCATTATGAGAACAAGCGGTTAAACTCTAATGACGTTGGAACACGTTCGATTAATTTGTCGCTGTTTTTAATTGGTGTTGGTGCTGATGGAAACCCTCGATGTCGTGTACAGTTAATTTTCACACTGTTGGGTCGTAGTTTTTTTTCACTTACGTGGTAAAGGTAAAATATCAACGAAATGTAATTAAATGTTGTTGGCTGCGGAAATAGGTGAAGTATGTGCTCGAACGTGTGTCGAGATTCAAGAGCGACCTTTTTGGTAATCAACGGAATCAAGGATATCGGCAACTGACAATCTAGACTCTAGAGATGTGAGATGGTGCTTGAAAAATGTATATAGTATGTTTTTACCGTATATTATTGTATTCATCGTCACTTCTCTTTCACATGTTCAATTATTGATGAAGATAAAACAATAATTACCTAGTAATATGGCCTAATAATGTCTGCACTTGAAGAGTTATTCCATCATTACAGCCGAATGAAATTTGGTAACGAGGACGCGTCTCATTAAATAACTTATGTTCTTTATTTTTTATAAATAACACTAAAAAAAACTCTCGAAGAAGCACTCCGCTCTTCTATTCTTCCTTAAGTAAATTTACATTTTTTACCCCTTCAGCTTCTAGTTTCATTAACTATTTATTAAGGCTCTTTGAAAAGTGATAAACAAAAAGCGCGGCGAAGAAAAAAGGAACCTTTGTAATAGAAACATTTAAAAGATAAACCGAATAAAATATTTGACTATAGAAATGAGGGCAGCCTTTTAAAGAGAAAACAAATAAAGGAAACGTGAACCGAGAGCCGCTGAAATAAAAGTTTGAAATAATTTAAAATATTACTTTTATATTTCGCAGTCGACTCGCTGGCGTTATCTCGTCGCGGTATCATGTTAATGCGCTCGATTACAAAGGTACAAAACTTGACGTGTTTTTTCCCACTTCACGGTTTATATTGGGGGAAACGGAGTAAATATTTGGAAGAAAAGAGGAAGAAATACTTTGAAAATGTTTTTCGTTTGATAAAAACGCTCGACGCGCTTTGGTTCAACTTACCAAGGTAGTTTTACAGTCGCGACTTTTTTGATATGAAGATTTCGTTACTTCGACTACATTTCAAAGAGTACTCGTCGTTTTTTTTACGCTATGATTCAATTTTATAGAACGATGACGTCTGCGCGAAACTATACTGAAATGAATTTAATTATCTACGTGACGATATGAGCGGTTTCGTTGAACGAGGGTGAATGTATCTTCTTATGCTTGTTCAGATCTTTAGTTTTCTTTTCGATACTTCGAATGGTACACGATTCGAACGTGATTATTGAAATTTTCTGCATCAAGTTAAGTATAATTACAATGGAAAATTAAAGCCATTCGATAAACATCGCTAACGTAACGCGCTGAAGATTTTAATTGAAACGCCTTTTAGTAGGTCAGCGGAAATGTAATGGTGGAGTACGCGGTGAGGAAATGAGATCCTCGCCTCCATTTACACGTTTTGCGGTTATCCGAGAATTTGACGAATATAAAATGAAAATGGAAAAATTACGAAAAGTTTTTTCATTTTTTGCCCGCGTTAACGATGAAGAGAAAGTTTTTTATGGGGCTAGGTTATTGTATGCTTTTAAAGGAATTGTTTATGGGGTGAGGGGTCAGTATTTTTTTCAAATATGAAGGCAAGATTTTATGATTATGAATTTGCCTTAGTGTATATCATATTTAGTGATCAGTTTTGCTTGATAAGGTTGTTATCGGATTTATGCTATCTAATTTTAATCAAAATTCATCAAATATGATTAAAGCTCAAATTTTATTAATAAATTAGCCATATATAATTTGAAAGATATTTGATATAATTATATAAAGGTTTATCAAATTTGTTAGGATGTAATTTGATCAGTTTTGATCTGAAAGGCAGCATTCCATTTGATCCAATTTTATAAAATTTGTTCAAATTGGATCTTCATGTGCTAATATGATTTTAAAATTAAATTAGATCCAACTTCATCAAACTAGATTGAACTTTATCAAAGTGTATAGGAGGATAAGGATGGCGAATCTGGCCCGGAGCCCAATTTTGATGAAACTTACGTTGTAGGTTCGTTTCCTTTAGCAACTTCCATGGCCAAAGTTTCAGACCCCTGACCCCTTCTTTTTTAGAAATAAATTTTTAATTGAAAAACTATTTTTTGGAACCATTATCAGTTTCAGCAATTTTTCAACATGGCGTGCCAAGATTCGCCATTCTTATCCTCCCATGCCCTTTGATTAAATTTGATCAAATTATATCATGTAATTTTTTATTTGATACATTTCTTTTTATTAAGACATTCATTGCGGCCAAAATATGATCCTTTGAATTTAGGTCAAAATAATTAAAATTTTAGGAAAACTTGAGGGACTTCAAATAGCTCAAATTTGATGAATACCCAATGGCAAATTTTAGATCCATTCTCATTTAACTGGATTCAGGTTTTGAACACTTCAAAATTCAATATAAAAATAATTTTTTTTTGTTCGTTTAGGTATTATTATTTTATTTTTTGTTTATTATTATTATTGCTATTACCATAACTATTTATTTGGTTTTCAGGCATTTTATGAGATAAAAAATTTATTTTTGTTATTAAATTTTATTCAATATCAAATCCGATCATATGAAACAAGCATACAATTTGATAACATTGAACTATCTTTTTTTAAATCAAATTTCATAAAATTTGGTCCGAACCAAATTTGGATTAAATTTGGTGAAGTTTTATTTTGTCAAAACTTGGATCAAATTAGATGTAAAATGTTTCATTAGATATGAAGTCATTATGTAGGTAAAAAGTACTGTATCCTATTCAACTTCTTAAATGGTTTTGAATGGGATATAATTAACAACTTTTTTGTAATAATTTGACACGACTCTTTTTTTTTTAACAAATTTTATTTTTTGCAGTTATTCCCACTTTTTATTGTTCTCTTGGCCTTTTGAATTTTTAGATTATTATTTTTCGTTTTTTGTTTTTGTTTTTTCAATTTTTTATCTCTGAGCATTTTATGACTGACCAATAATAAATTGGATATTTACAAGATATGATTACAATTGAAGTAAATTTTGAAATAGCTTACTTAAATGAGTAATTAAAACTAACATGAAAAAACATTCATTCGACTCATAGTCGTAAAATGAGAAAAAAACTGGCGCCCAACGTGGGGCAAATTACCATGATTCGATTTCAACGGAAATCCAATCTTCCATCTAGCAGTTAAAAATGTCTCAAATCTTTTCTAAGCTTTCTTCATCATATCAAGCACAATGGTACAGAGGTAATCTACAATATGGGAGAAATGTAGATGATTATGATTCGGTGTAATTACTAAGGGTAATGTGAAACCGACGAAATGATATTGCGAAACCGTAAAATTCATTCTCTCGGATTTTCCTTTCTGTCGTCAAATGAAAATGAAACCGTGTTCGTATACATCGTCGAATTCGATGGAGGTGCGTTGCTTTACATTATATTAGATATTTTTCAAATTACCACGAGACTTGTAGCAGCACACTTCCGCTTTGGCTTATTAAACGGAAAATGATTAGGATACGCGTTAAATTTGCAAAGCTTACGAATGCTTAATGACGAGCGTCTACGATTTCTTAATTAAAAGCGATACGCGCATTAAAATTCAGGGTAGCCGAATTTTTCGTCCATGTTTGTATTAAAACTACCACCCTTTAGTAATCTCCATTAACAAGGCGGTTTCCTCGATTACGTATTCTGCTAGGCGTTCGGGCGATATTTTATATTTTTGGAGACGATAATGCGTGTACGTTTTAAGTTGGTGGAACGAAATACATCGAAAATGTATCATAAGTCGAACAGAGTTGACATTTTATTACATTAATCCATCACTTTTTTCGTCAGTGAGGCCAGATCCGTCGTATTTATCATTTTATATTGGTTTCTTGAAAATTATGAAAATTATAAGAAGCCGATGTTAGGCCAAAGACAAAGGTATTAAAAGGATCGAATGTTTTTCCTTCCTCTTTTTTTTTTCTGCTGCAAAGTAGAAAAAAAGTAATAATATTCATTTCACTTAAAAAGCTATTATATTATGTTGCGTTGGAGTTTTGAGTTTTTTTTTTTTTTTTTTTTTTTTTTTTTTTTAATACTTCATAATAAACTGTTTCCATTATGAAATTTAATTGCTTTCGTTTCTAAATTACTTTCATTTTCTCGAATACTGTTCTAAGAGGGTTATATAGGGTACTATCAACCAAATTTATTATGAGTGAAAATTTTTAAAAACGATAGAATCATGCGAATGGATTAGAAACCTATCCTAAATTAGTATTGTGAAATTTAACGGGTCTTAAGCTGGTTGAAATTTCATCGAAATTTTCATTTCTATTTTACGCGCTGGGAATCAGTTACGTATTTCAATAAAATTTTGTTAATATGGGATGATTTTGGTTGAAAATTATTCGCTCGTAATTTAATCGTCGTGAATGGTCGAATCTAGAATAATATTAGTGTTCGAATAATGACTATAACTGAAGAAATTTCACTCGTAACTAATACGAATTTCAAGTTTATTTTAGATAACCTATGAATATGTAGGTACCTACATTGGTTAATTTACTTGTGGTGCTTGATTTTTCGAAATTTGTCTTTTTTACCATAAAAAATCTCGGTACTTACTTCTTTTTCTTTCAAGTTAATGAAAAGTCATATATAGTATCCATACGATGGAACCGTCATGACATACCTATATACTATATAAATACCTACATAATTCAGTAGTAAATCTTAATTATACATATTTCAGTAACCATAATTGAAGGTTTTTAGTTTCCAAAAAACAGTTTTCTCAAAATAGAGCATCACCTTTGGGACACCCATATTATAATATTCCTTCAGTTCATCAAAATTGCTAATTTTTTTTTTCTTTCCACATTTCTCAATTTCCTAAATTATGTATATTCAAATTATGATGATTTACCTAAATTACAGTAAAGTACCTGAATTTCAGTAATTCTCTTGAATTGAAAGTATTCTTAGAAATTAAGATGTTTTTCTTAAATTATGTCACAGTACCTCAATTATAATAATTCAATGACATATTTACTCGATTACCGTAATTTACTCGAATTACGGTAATTTACTCGATTTACGGTAATTTGCTAGAATTACAATAATTTACTCGAATTACAATAATTTACTCAAATAACGGTAATTTACCCCGAATTATGATAATTTACTCAAATTACAGTAATTTACTCAAATTACGGTAATTTGCTCAAATTACGGTAATTAACTCAAATTACGGTAATTTACTCAAATTACGGTAATTTATTCAAATTACGGTAATTTACTCAAATTAAAGCAATTTATCTAAATTATGGTAACTCTCCCATATTCACCAACATTTTACCAATGTTACTAAAATTATACAATAATTCATTCAAATTGAAGTGATGTACCATATATCTTGATAGCGGCAGGGTAATTTACCAAAATTGAGGTAATTTACTAAAATTATGGTATTTCACTTAATTTATGAAAGAAGATAATTTAGCTAAACATGTGGTACCTGATTTATCAATATTTTTAATAATCAACTCAAATCTCTGGTACTCTCGCACACCAAGGAAGTTCTTCCATTACAATAATTAAAACTATACTATCTATTTGATGATAATATACCCAAAAAATAAAAAATGTTCTCGAAGTGCAATAATCGACCAAAACGACGATAATTCATTTGAGTTAAAGTCACTAAACGTTCGCTTGAGAGCTTATGGAATCAACGTCATTCATTTTAGGGAAAATTTTAAAATGATATTTGTGCCCTATTTGCCATGAGGCGAACTTGACAACAGTACATACAACGGCAACGTTCGTACACGTAACAATGGCGATTTAGTGATTGAATTTTTCAATCTTGAAGAAAAGAACAAGAAGCTCGTAATTTTACGTACGTAACTTGAAAATAAGCGGATACATAGTGTCGTCAAAATGCATATACCTACGACGTACACGACGGTACATATTAATATGGCGGTTGTAACGGGGTGTCGGAGAAATTGCAGAATTTCATACGACCACCGGGAGTAATTGATGTCGAGGTTGTGCAGGCGACGATGGTACCTAAATAACACGGATGTGCGTTGTGTTAAAAAACCCAGCCGTTTAAAATGGTTACTTTGGAGGAGTCGGCGGGTACCTATTGTTTTTCATAATTCAGTAACCTACGTGTTGGCCGTGCGTAAAGTTGAAACGAGGTAAAAATAGCGTTCTTATTGGCGTTCGTATAAGTATAGGTATTCGGAAAGTGGTAATTTTTCATGCGATGTTGCGGAATGCGAATGAAGGAGGAGTATTCGATACGATAGAAAATTTTTCATTCGTAAATTCCTTCTTTCAGTTATTTCTCGCGTCATTGAATCGTATCGCCTGTTCATAGCTCGTGTTCCGTCAAAACACTTGTTGGATGAAACTATCTCAATGTGTAGTGTTCTTTTTCATTTGAATAATATTTGAAGAAGAAACAACGCATTTTTCGTCATTTTTGCCGCACAAGAGATTACTTTATGGATGGCGAAATCGTAGAATAAGGAATGATAAGTGTTCGAAGGTAACATATTTTTGTTGTAATTTCACACGTCAGCGTTGTACTTGTCGCAGAACTACAGGGGAATACAAAGTGTAGAATTAACGCGATAAGGTTTGTTTCGCTGTTTTACGATTACATGTATCGATAAAATGAAAAAACGAATATATTTTGCAAGTACACTAGAGGCTTTTGAAAGCTCGACGACAACGTCACGTCAGCGAGAATAAAATGTTTTTCAAATCGTCGGCAGGTTTTTCCTTTTTTCGATGATCCTTTGATGAATTTTTTCGCCTCGTTTTGAAAGCAAAGCTGTATGAGTACTTTTTTGTGAACGATCGAATGAACTTGATTAAAATATTCGAAAGATATAACGAATAGGCGAGAGAATGTGTTTTATAGGTGCTTTGATGTGTTGATGATTTGACGTATTACTCCTTTATACCAGTTAAAGCAAACGTCGAACGATAATAGGTTTCAATAAAATTATTTAAAAAAAATGCAATTAATGTTTTACGTATATTCAATCTTCTAAAAGCAGTTGCATCGATGAATTTGATACTTGACGAATAAATCATAAATTTTCGACTACAACATAATCGAGGCAAAATTTTATGACGACATCATTGCTGCTAATAGGTTTTCGTTTTGCGTCGAAAGACGAACGTAATATATACTACATACTTCCCGTGTACGCATCTGGCGACATGCACGACTACACACTCGTCGCACTCTGCGTTCTGTTTCGCATCTCGAATACGAATGATTTATCGCTTTTTAAAATTAATGTTCTAGATAATCGCGAGTGTGATAATATTTTAAAAGGTGTACTTTTCGTAATGATACGGCACTATAATGCGTAGCACGTTAAACATCAAAACGCAAAAGATTATTCCCGCCGGAACAGGGCGCGAATGAGAGAACGTCAAGAGCGCCATAATCCGTCGGATATGTTTTCAATGAAGCGAATAAAATAAGAAAAGCAACGTTACGCGAGCGTTAACGGTGAAATGTAAACGATTCATAGAATAATAAGAAATTATGCCGAATGCGAAGGCGCGATTATCTGAGTACGATGAAAATATTCAAATGTATTCGACGCCGCGTTGTTATCTGTGCTTCGACTTTAGACGTTTACGCATATTAGATCGACTAACGAGGCCGCCTGGTTGGAAATTTCGTTCGATTGGAATACTGAATTGTATAAACGCGAAAAATAGTCTGCGATGAATACATAAAGAGTGCAAGTACAGTACTCCACCGCGAAGTAGGAGAATGAGTGTAGAATTGCGATCTGGATCGAAGACCTAAATATGGGCTCAAAACTAGAAAATCTATCGACGCGAAAGTTTTTCCATCACGTTATCGTGAACGAGAAAAGTTGACGAAATTAGCGATTAATTTTCAGCCCTTTGGTGTGATAAATTATGAGAGAAAAATGAGACCAACTCGGCGTAATTAATGGAGTAGGAGAGTAACGCGGGTAATGATGACTTTATTTAAAGAGCTAAAAATGACAACGGTAAGCTCTTCTTTTTTTACTCGCTCTGATGAAATAGGATTTTGAAGAATCTGGATCATATTGCGGATTAAAGAGTGGAATTTCGTTCGAAATAAGTTTCTATGCATCGTACAAAACTTTAATTTACGACAAATAAATGCAAAAGAAACTCAGTAGAGTTTGTAATGGGGATGTGCTTAAGGTTAAACTCGTATTGTCAATAATCACGTAAGACATGTAGGTATATAAATTCATGACGATAACTTTGAAAACCTTTTAATTTTATGACACGCTTTCCTGCTGCCACTCACGAAACCTAACCTATACAGGAGAAAATTTCTAAATATGAAACACTATATTACTTAAAGGAAGAAAAGAAAACAGTTCAAATTAATAGGACAACGTTTTGTAGAATCACAAGCTATAGCGTGAAAATGTTTCATATTCTGTGGGTTTTCTCGAAGTATAGCTAAGGGAATACTATATGCTCTACACTAGAACTTTGTTGTAATAAGTATAAAATATATAACGTAGATCAGATCATTATAGAAATTACAGTTATTCTTTCATTATGATAATTCATCCATATCACAATAATTTACTCAAATTACTGTGATTTACTCAAATTATGATCATCTATTCAAATTATGGTACTGTACCTAAATTATGTAATTTACTCAAATGACGGTAATTTACTCAAATTACGATAATTTACTCAAATATGGTAATTTACTCAAATCACGATCATCTATTCAAAGTATGGTAATGTACCTAAATTACGGTAATTTACTCAAATTACGGAAATTTACTCAAATTACGGTAATTTACTCAAATTACGGTAATTTACTCAAATTACAGTAATTTACTCAAATTACGGTAATTTACTCAAATTACGGTAATTTACTCAAATTACGGTAATTTACTCAAATTACGGTAATTTACTCAAATTACGGTAATTTACTCAAATTACGGTAATTTACTCAAATTACGGTAATTTACTCAAATTACGGTAATTTACTCAAATTATGGTAATTTACTCAAATTACGGTAATTTACTCGAATCGCGGTAATTTACTCGAATCACGGTAATTTACTCAATACAAAAAAAAATGCGAGTGATTTAACAGATGCATTACTGCGAGAATTTAAGTTTTGTTTCCTTCCTGATGAACACTTACCATAAAAATGGTAGTTTACTGACGTTATTTCTTGTAATGACTGTTATATCTCAATATCTTGTGTTATAATACCGCACCAATACAGAATCTTAATTATTCATTGTACGAAAGAGGGTCATGCATTCTACTGCGGCATCGTAGTGTGCACGTATGTCCTATCGTGATATTAAAAGCTTCATCTTTTTCTTAGAGTGTAAACGTCCAAGTTATGTCACGAAGCAAATGCTACTCCAACATCCTCAGTCTCTTCTTAATTTAAGAATAACATCTTTGAAAACTCTTAAAAAGACGAAAATCTAGTTCGATGGAATTTTTCACATCTGCGATGCATGAACTGTAGACTTTCAAGACCAATTTCCTAGATAAATTATCGATTTTTGAATTTGTTTCCTAAAATTGCGTAGTATGTATTTGAGCATGATTTAGCCACAAGCTCTGTTCTAATTAAAGAATACACGGTTATGGTTCAGACCATGTCGATAGTCTCAAATTTCATGCTAATACAACGAAATGACGAACGTTTTCCCTGTATAAATTTTCTAAGAGAAGGTTTAAAAATCTCGTCTTCGTCATGGTCACGTTACAAACGAGCGTATACTTTTTGGCGGAAATAACTCGTTTAATATAACGAAATCACAGTATTTAAAGACCAACTAGCGTTCTCAAGAAGAAAATAATTGAATTCGCTCGTTTTGTTGCATTCATAATTTATATTCGAGAAAAAACTCGGCTCTGCGAGAATAAAAGAGAACAAGGCAAAAGGTGGAATTATGTTCGTTTTCGAAACAATATTCCTAATCTGTTTTCGTCGCGGGATAAAAATAACGACGGTTTTCATATCGAACGCCGGTCGAGATTAAATTTTTTTCACTAATCCGCCGTGTACGCGAAAAGGCGAACGAGAAGAATTAATGATATTTTTAGAATTGATGAATTCACTCGTTTTGTTGTCGTAGCCGGGCCGCGTAAATCATTAAATCTTTACGACGAATGTCTATTAAAGTTAACGAAACAAAGACAATTTATACGGTTCATTTTTGCGTTGCGCGGGCCGCACAGAACACGGCCCGTTCGCAACTTTATAATGATAAAGTAAAAAAAGTTTCACCCTTAAAAGTATATCTTTATGAAGCTGATTTATTTCTACTTTATGGCCCTTCTTTGTTTTCAAACGTAGACGCAGGCTAAGTTTGTATTCGGGTAATTAGAAAATTCTCTCGCAAACGTGTATAAATGAAAAACGAGCCCGTCGGCGTGATACTACCTAATATGTTTCTATCACGTGTTATTGACTCTGGAATTATGTTTTGTGTACTAACGTTTGGTGAACGCCTAGACGGAAAATCTTTTTTCAGGGTTTTGCGGACAGGAAAAGGTTATAATTAACGAACGAGGTCGATGATCTTGTTAGGGATACTGCTAATCAGTAGCTCGATGAATTCGGAGTTGGAGAAATGTTGAGGATTTTTTAAATCACAAGGAAAGATTGCAAGTAGCTTAATCTATCTAAATCGGGTAATATCGTCAGTTCGTGGTATGAACTTTTTATATCGATAAGCTTCAATCGAGTATAAAAATTCAATCCACCTATATCGTATTACTCTGCGAATCGCGATCGAATGTTTTTATTAACGATTATTCGGAATTGAACTCGTATATATTTGCCGGGTCTTTCGAACAGACCTCACAAAAGAGAAGGTAATCCAAGAGGTTTTAACGTTGGCGAATTTAATTTTGCTGTCGCGATTTGTGAGTGGTGGAGCTCAGAGACGAATGGAACCTTTTCCATGGTTATGAAGAGTAAGTTTTATGAAGAAGGATGGGCCACGTAGCGAAATTTGGTTGTAAAATTTACTTTTAAAATATAAAACTCTATTTTTAGAATAATTTTCGCATTTTAGAGTAATTCACTTTACATATTGGTACATGAATTTAAAGCATAGTCTCATGTGATTTCTGTTGGCAAGACGTATTACTTTATTATTCTAAACTCAAATTATAAGATAGTTTTGAAGGTGATAGGTGAGGTACTCAGCCTTTGCGTTTAGTTGCATAAGCCACCATTAAAAACTCAGCTCCGATAATATAGCACGACTGCATACTATTTTTGTTTTTTTTTTCGACATTTGTTGACAAATTATGTATATTATTAATATTTTGGAACAATTTCTCATTTTTGTCAAACAAATCATTCTTCGACATTTACCAATTTTAAGACTTTCTTCAATTTTCGATCATTAGGTACATACTTTTGGACATTTTTTTATCTTCGAAATTTTTTTAGAAACATTTTTTCTATTTCTAGACTTTTTCAATTGCTAGACATTTTTTAAAAAATCTTTTTATTTTTGTACAGATCTTCATTTTTTTGCTGAAAGGGCATAGGAGGATAAGAATGGCGAATCAGGCCCGGAGCCCAATTTCGATGAAACTTGGGTGGTCGGTAGGTAACCTTTAGAAACTTTCATGGCCAAAGTTTCAGACCCCTCTCGTTTTTGAGAAATTAATTTTTAATTGAAAAATAAATTCGAATTTTTCTTTCATGCAATAGTTGACCGATTTTATTGAAAATTTACTATGTTGTACTGTTCCATAGGGGGTCTCTTGGAAAAAATCAGCAACCCCCACCAAAGTCCGTTTTTCAACTTTATTTAATTTTTTTTAACCCTGATAACGCTTTGGTACAATTATGAAATTGATATTTTTAGATGCCCCCTTGACACCTAAATCACGTGAAATTTTTTCAGATTTTACAATCTTCATGAACTTTTGGACGAAAATAGTGAAAGTTGAAATTGGAGTCAAATTACAGGATTTTTTACGCTGAATCCGAATATGTAGGTTTGCCAGCCCTAAAGTGCTGCCAAAGGCGCGGCAGAGGGGTCAAAGAGGGAGAAAACTTGAAAAATCACGTATTTTTGATGAAATTCACATAAAAATCGCAATTTAGTTTAATTTGATTTAATAAATGCTTTTAAGTATTACTCATGAACTACAATGACTTCTTAATTTCAAATTTTTCAAAATTTCACATTTGAGGGGGGAAAGGGTACCTACCTACCACCCAAGTTTCATCGAAATTGGGCTCCGGGCCTGATTCACCATTCTTATCCTCCTATGGCTTTTCTATTTTTGAAAATCTATCAATTTTTGAACAATCATTAACTCTTGAAAATTTAATTTTTCCATTTTTGCACACATTTTTTCATTTTTAACATTAAAAAAAAATTATTTCTAACAATTTTTTTCAGTTTTTAGAAGCTATTTCTTGTTGAAAATCGTTTTATTTTTGAACAGTTCCTAATTTCTTGAGTAAAAAGTCTATTCTTGGTATTTTATAATTCTTGAACAATTATCAACTTTCTCATCTTCTGATGAACAAACACTCATTTTGAATATTTTCTAACCTGTGACATGTACAAATTCCCATAAATCTCTTTACACGTATTCATCATTTTTTTCTATTTCCAGACATTTTTCGTACTCTGATAAACAATAACTTTTCCAAGACTTTTCCAATTTTCAACATTTAGGTACATATTTTTAGACATTTTTTCATTTTCGAAATTTTTTGAAATCATTTTTCATTTTCGACTTTTCATTTTTAATTTTTTGAAATCATTTTTTCTATTTTTAGACTTTTTTCAGTTCTTTGACATTTTTTGTTTTGAAAATCTTATTTTTGAACAGATCTTCATTTTCCCGCTTGACAAAATACTAGTTATTTACTAGCATCTTACTCGAATACTAGCAAAAAGCTAGCATCTTACTCGCGTTTTTACTCTAGCTTCTATTTACTAGCGTAATGTTAGTCATTTGCTAGTATCAAATTACTAGGAGATTTGATACTAGCGTGTACTAGTTATTTTCTAGCATCAAATTACTAGGAGATTTGATACTAGCGTGATGCTAGTTATTTTCTAGCATCAAATTACTAGAGATTTGATACTAGCGTGATGCTAGTTATTTTCTAGCATCAAATTACTAGCAGATTTGATACTAGCGTGATGCTAGTTATTTTCTAGCATCAAATTACTAGCAGATTTGATACTAGCGTGATGCTAGTTATTTTCTAGCATCAAATTACTAGCAGATTTGATACTAGCGTGATGCTAGTTATTTTCTAGTATCAAATTACTCGTAGATTTGATACTCGCGTGATACTAGTTATTTTCTAGTATCAAATTACTAGCAGATTTGATACTCGCGTATTGCCAGTTATTTTCCAGCATCAAATTACTCGCAAATTTATTAAGTTTCCTGATGTTATGCCTGTAAATAAGGATAGTCGAATATATATATATATATCCTTATGTAAATCATAGCTAAACCGAGATCCGGCTGAAAACTTGCATACACGATATACTGCACCTCGCAAACAACGTGCGCTATGTATAACGTTGTGAGATCCGGCAAACGAATCTCATGATCTCGCAATTACTACGTATGTATGGAAATGATCTCGGTTTATTTGGTTTTATACATATATATATAGACTAGGGTGCGTCAAATTTATATGCAAAAAATTTGAAGTTTGAAATTTTGATGTCTTACCCCTAGAAGTGTTCCTTTTACTTAGAAAACACCACAGAAAAAATTTCAGGTAAAAAAAAAGGTATTTAGAGGTGGCGCTTCAGGGTTGAATATTGACAACATTACCTCCCATGGGTATATGCATAATTCGCATATAAACATGTTATCTTGGGATGTCGCCATTCTGCCACCATCTACTAGGTATATTAGGTGTGCTGTATATAACTTAAGAAAAGTCCTGTTAAGGTTGTAGCGCACTAGCTAATAAAATTCTATGAATTGAAAACTATAAGAGAGCCTATCAATAACCATTTGCTGCTTGAATGTAGCATAATGAAATGCCAAACCTTATTTTTGTTTATATGGCGATTTTTTCATATTTCTTTGTCCATGAAAATGAAAAAGATATCACTGAGGTCGAGGAAGTAAATTTCAGTGGCGTAGAATCATTTTTTTAGGAGGGTAACATTCAAGATGATCTTTTTTTCAGACCATTTACAAAATCTTTACAAATTGTTTCAATTTTGTCGGATTTGTTTTTAAATTTGAATTAATGAACACTGACTGAATTCAGTTTTTTTTTTTTAATTATTCACTAGAATTGGGGAAGGGGAAATATTGATATAAATTACCCCTCTAAATTGTTTTTGAAAGGTAATTGTTACCTAATTACCAGAGGTTTCTACACCATTGGTAAGTTTCAAGTTCCCACAAATTTGACAATAACGAATTGAACATCTTTTTAAAACGTGGACTACTATAATATGCTTTTTTTCCTGCCATCATAATATCACTAAGCAATCAAAGCGAAATATTTGTTTAGTAGGTCCTACAACTTTGGAAAAAATTGAAAGAATAAAATTACAAACAAATCCGCAAGTACTAAGTCCTTTTACTACACTTCAAACTTATAATGAGAAACACCTGATATCAAAAAGCGCTAGAATTATTTGCGATGAAATTTCTATTGTTTTAGAAAAAAGCATGTATGCCGATTCAAAAAGATTATAACATTATAAAGAAGAGCATAGCACAAGCTAACCCCATATAAGAAAGTTTAGACTTTAGAGCAGTGGAATTCAACTTCTTGAGTAAATTTTATGGGTTTTGGTACTACCGTGTCAAATACAAGCAATAGGGAAATCTAAAGAAGCGTGTCACCTACTAGAAGTGAAATTAGATAAAGAACTAGGGTATTTGACTTCTAGACATCACATCATCGAAAATGTATAGATGAAAACTGTTTCAATTTGCTTCCGAGTATATTACGAAAACAAAAGATGTTTTCAAGAACAATATGCTTCCTATTTCTGACCGCTAGGCATAGATTTATGTTGAAAAGTTATCTATCAATAATATTTAAAACCCTCACAAAGCAACACATATCACTCACAACATTATGTAAAAAAGGACACATTCTGTTCAAAAAAAAAAAAATCACAATATAATGTCAAAAACGACATATAACGATTTGAAAATATTCATATAATATGTCGTTTTCGACATCATGTTGCGAAAAAAAATCAAATTTTTACATTTAATATCTTGTGTATTTATCGGATTGAAATCAAAAGCAAAAATCTCCCAAGCATTTTTATAAAAACGAATACGCACACATCGCAAACATAAATACTGCCTTAGAACGCATATTCATCACAAGGTGCTCGTGGCCGCGTGGTATAGGTTAGGTAGGTTAGTTCTAGTCATAGGGTCGTAGGTTCGAATCCCACCGTAGGCATAGGGAATTTTCGTGTTGGAATGTGCAGTAAATAAGTGGGGATGGGGAGTGACAAGCCGAAAAGTGCAACCATATCTCGGAAAAAAGCATCCTTCTGTTTTTTTAAATTAATTAAAAGTAAAAAAAAATTAATTTTAATAGTAAAAGAATTCTTAATTTATACTAGCTTTATACTAGTAAACCTACGCTAGCGCAGAACTAGTATAAATTTGAAACAGTTGAGGTTAGATTTTTACTAGCATTTTGTAGCTAGTTATCTGCTAGTATTTTGAAGCTAGTATATGACTAGTCTCATAATACTAGTAGATAACTAGTTACAAAATGCTAGTAAAAATCTAACCTCAAGTGTTTCAAATTTATACTAGTTCTGCGCTAGCATCATTTACTAGCTTCTTGTCAAGCGGGTTTTGTACTAAAATTTCAAGTTTTGGACATTTATCAGTTTTTGAACAATTAACAACTTTTAGAAATTTAATTATTCTATTTCTGCACACATTTGATAGTTTTCAACTGTAAAAAAAATCCATTCTAGACATTCAATTTCTAAACACATTTTCTTGTTGAAAATCTTTTCGTTTTGAACATCTTCATTTTCTGTGTAAAACGTCTATTTTTGGATATTTTAAAATTTTTGAGCAATTATTAACTTTTAGAAATTGAACTTTTTTTTGAATTTTTTTCATACTCTGATGAACAAAATCTCTTTTTAAATTTCAAGACATTTCTTGATTTTCATTATTCTTTTATTTTTAGACATTTTTTCAATTTTTTCTTTTTGAAGATATTTTCATTTTCAAACAGCTCTACATTTCACGCATAAAAATTCAGCTTTCGGGTATTTTAAAATTTTTTAACAGTTACCAACTTTTAGAAATTTGATTTCTTCATTTTTGAACACCCTGTGGACAATGTTAGTCAAACTCTTGTCTGACATTTTTCAACTTTTTAACATTTACCTACTTTTAGATATTTCGTAATTTTTAACATTTTTTTTTTTGATTTCTAGGTATTTTTTTCTAATTTTAAGACATTTTAAGCTGAGTTTCTAACTTAGAAAGAATAGCTATTATTTCTTTCAGAGAATTTTTTCTTTTTGAACAGTCCTTCACTTTATGACTAACAATTTTTTTCTTTTGGAAATTTATCAATTTTTGAGCAATTACTACTTTTAGAAAGTCGATTTATTTTCAAACCATTTTTTAATATCTTAATCTGGGTAAGTTACTCTTCCTGTCCTTTCCTATGAATGACCCTGCTTATTGGTATAACACAAAACAAAAATCAATAGAAAGTAAATGTAATTTATCAAGCGTACGAATCTTCACCGGTACCTAACCACATTATTACAAGAATTTTCAAACGTTTCTTCAAATAGCGCGTAGTAATCGCTGAAGGTAAAAGTGAAGCAGATACCTCGTTAACTTAATGACATAAAAATGTGACTTATCAAAAAATATTTTTTGGCGCGTCGTGTGTAAATCTGAAGTTTATTTTGACGTTCGAATGAAAAATTACAAGAATTACGACTATTCTATACTACTTTTCCATTTCATTGGCGTGTAGAAAAATTCGTAGGCGTTTTTGCCGACAAAAATTCTCGAAAGCTAAATACACAAAGGCCTATCTGTCGCTATAGATAAACTTCCACGAAGTAGAATTTACTTTATATAACCAAAAGTCGAGCTAAAAGGAGTGTATGAAAGATGAATAAATGATAGCGCGTATCGATTATACGCTTTTGTGTAAATTTGACCTTAATTTTGTTGTCATACGAAGACAAAGGGTATAAAACGGATCGGAAGGTAAGGCTATAAATCTTGAGAGGTATACGAATATGTTTATCTTCGGAAACATTCGCCCTTGAAGGCAGTTTTCTCGGTGGCGGGGCTTCGAATAAACGATTAATTACGTCGACTGTGTCATTAACTCTTGCCGGTGAGACGAAATATTTCTATATTTTATATAATGGCGAGGATTTCGTGTCTAGATACGTGGGAACAGGTAAGTTAGGTTTGTGAATGGTGAGATACGTGAAATTTCCCTTTCGTTGTGAATGTTTGCTTTATTGTAATCTGTAGTTTACTTGTTAGCTTCGCTGACGTATATGGCTTTTCAGTATGGTAAATGCTTTCGCGTGAGTAGACATTAAACACATGATGGCTTCAGCAATGAGAAAGCTTTTTAATCGGTGTATTTTTAATGAAGACTATTCGAAGAAGCGAGTAAAGCGACATCGAAGAGAACCTCTGGGCGGATTATTTTTGCGGGATGGGAAGATGAAAAAGTTTACAAGATGAGCGAAGCGTCGAAACTTTACAAAACGGTAATAAAATTTTTCTTCATCTTAGCGACAACTTATTTCTAATTTACTTCTCAGTGGGAGAAAATGGCGACTAAATTGTTAGCACTAGTGACTTACGAAGTAACCAGAACGAGGTCGAGGAGAATGATAATTTTCGAGAATATCCTTTGAAAAGTTATTTAATCGAACGTGCGCGCAGTCCACACGATTATTAATCGAGAGCAAAACTCTAATTTGTAATTTTTCCGCATTATTAGCCAAAGAATATGTTCTCTTCGATGATATAGACTCGTTGATGCGTAGATAGGACGGTTGAAGCGATACTGTATATTTTACATTTTGTATACGATCTGCAGAAAATGTCGATGTTTTTCTTCCGCTTACACAATTTACGAAGAGAAGAGGAAAAGAAAAGGAGACGAAAAAAAGGAAGCGGTCAGGTGACCAGAGATCCGAGTCCTTTAACATTAGCACCTAGTAGACTATTCGAAAAATCACCGGTAACGCCGTCCGACAGTTTGGACGAGATCGCTCTACAAATTCCCAGGTTTCATGTACTTTAATTCACTATATAACGCTTAATAATCGGCTTTATTTTTTTTTCCTTCATAGCTTATCTCGTGCGTTTACACCTTTGCACGTGTCAAGAATAACGTAAGTCGCTTTGACGCTAAGCACGGGAGTTTTTTCTCGCTTTATTCGCATCGGGGAAGATTTGGAAGCAATCTATACTGTCGAAAAGATTTCAGCTGATCGACCCTAGACCCTACACCGCGATATTGTGGTTTTAGCGATGAAAGTTTTTACGAGGAAAGAAATTCGCGCGACGTTTAAAGCGATGTTCAAATATAATGTTTTCGGTTGTAAAAGCGAAATTTTCCGCCGTCAAACACCTGCGATCTTCAGTTGTTATAGCAAGAAGAAGAGCGCAAAACGTTTTCTCTGCGCTCATTTTTATTACTCGGTTCCAGTTGGCCTTTTGCTTTATGATCTGTTTTGCTAGTTGAGGTGTTTTTTTTTTTTGCTATTTTATGAAGAATATAGCCGAAGTAGCTATGTTGATGGATAAATGGGGTATTTAAATTATTGCTCAATGTTGTTCATTCATCCTATTTACACATATAGGTGCATGTTATGAATTTGTTCAGGGTCAGCAAATATAATAATATATTGACCTCATTTTTGAATTTTTGAACTTCTTAATACGAGAGTAAAGACAACTTTCTTGAAAAGCCGTTTATATTTGTTTATTTCAGCTTACTAATTTACCAACTCATTTAGAAATCCAGCTAGTCATTTTGTTCTACCCATATAATTAAGTATATCCTACATGTTTGCATATTTTTAGATTTATTCATATTTTTGTAGTACCTACCAATTTACCTACCCATAATTCCTATTTAAATTCATACTCAAAGTTACCTATCTATTTGGGTGCCTGTTATATATACTTATTTCTTCGAAGTTACCTACCCATTAGGTTGACTTACATTTTTACATTACCTACTCACATACCCCCCTATTTCTATGATTATTTTCTTTTACTTATCTTTTTAATATTGTACATTCATATACATACCTATGTTTATTTTTCTAGTTGGTTTCAATACTTACCTATTTACCTACCTATTTAAATTTACCTATTAATTTATGTACTATTTTCAATTACTCGTATGTTTATTGACTATAAATTTACTTTTTTTCATGCTATTCTCTACCTAAGGACGATGTGAACCATGTTTAAAATCTCTGAAATTACTTACTGATTTACCTATTTATTCTAATATCATATGGTTTTACCTGTCTATTTTAAGTTACTTACCTGTTTGTGTACCTATTTTGATTTACCTACATTTTGGAATACCTACCTATTTATGGGCCTATTTCAATTTACTTACTTTAGGGATACTTACCTGTTTGCGTACCTATTTTGATTTACCTACTTTTTGTGATACCGACCCACTGGTGTACCTATTTGGATTTACCTACTTTTAGAATACCTACCCATTTGCGTACCTATTTCAATTTACCTACTTTTGAAATACCTACTCGTGGCTGTACCTATTTTTATTTACCTACTTTTTAGCATACTACTCATATACGTTGCTCATGTATGTATCTTGTATTTTCACAATTTTTTAGTGTTTTATAACTTAGTAGCGATGTTTTATTTTCTGAGCAATTTTTTTTTGCTTTTGTTTTTACGTACGATATAAAATATTTGCTTTATATTTATATCGTCAATTTTATATTTTTGGCTTCGCTGATGATATAAAATTTTATGTTAAAAAGTTTTATTAAAACATCAAACAATGAGAAGCATTACTGGGATGAAAAAACTCATTCTAAAAGAAAAAAATCACATGTTTAAAACTACCAATACTGTAGCAACTGTAAAAAAAAAAATGCCAACGATAAAAGCTATAACTAGACTGAACAAAATTAACATCCACTTTTAATAAAGTCACCGAACCTATTATTTTGGCATAATTAAAAAACTGATTCCGATACATATAAAATTCACCCTCTTTGTAGGTATATTTAGCCAACATTAACAAAGGAAATTATCGTTTAACAACTGACATGCGAGGAAATCGAATATCCACCCAAAAGGGTCGAATTAAAAATTGTTGTGCACGTGGAGGGAAAAAATAGTCCGTTGTAATTGATAGGTCGAAGCGAACTGTTTTATAAAAACGGCGACGCTGTCGCTATCTTTCAATAGGTTAAACGAATTAGCAAGAAAATAAAGGAATTTTATGTAACAGGTAAGCAACGTCAGCGCTGACGAGGGTGAAAATAAAACACGAGGGTTTTGCGGTTTGAAACGTAGCCGAAGTTTTCGTACTCGTTGCGTGTTTCGTGCTCCATTTAGTTTATTCGTTTGAGGTTACTCATATGGACGGTTTAGACGTTCGGCATGCGGAAAACAAAACGTCTCGTATGAAATGATTCGGATTTTCTACGGTGTTGGCGCTTAATCCATCGAGCATTCGGATCGTATCTTTTTCTTTATTGCTTTTTGATGTTGAAATGATTATTTGGAATTTTTTTCATCGCTGGACGGAAATTGATGTAGAAACGCCCAACTTCTTGGAAAAAAACGAAAATGATAAATTACGCTAACGTAATTATTCGTTGTTTTAATTAGAACGATGTAATTAACATGAAACTCGAAGATGTTTTTCAATTTACTTTGCTACGAAACGAAAAGAAGTCAGGAATAATTATGAAATCTCGAAACCCATCCTAGCGATGGATTTTTATATATACTAGTCGTATTTTCGTTCCTCTGTTTTAGATTTCTCGACGATTGCATCCGGATAAAAGACGTTCCTCGGGGAACGAACGTCACGTCAATTTTGCGAGTTAATTTAATTTACTTCGTTCTGTACTGATGCACCTTCTATACAGCGTAGAATAAATTGTAACGGGACGTCGCTTGCGATGTTTGTGGTTGACGTGTGAAAGGCTAAATTAGCATTTGCATGGAATCAGGTCGTTTAAAAAAGCATCAACTGTTGGGCTATGGCTTCGGTAGATTGAAACAAATGAGGCAAAAGTAAACAACAATATGACATAGCGATCAATTTTCCGATGAATGGTGATTGTTGAAGTTTATCTTTTCAACATCGTCGGTTAATTGTTACTTCAGGTTGCGTGGTCACGTATGGTATAAAGTTGAACTTACAGTTGCTGGAAGTTTCGTTTGCTACGATACGGTGGTTAGTGGAGGTATTTAATGTTGAAATAAGCGGCTTTGTCGGAATTGATTGTTATAAATTCACCTACGTGTCTTTACGCCATAAATTAACGATGGAACCACGACGCTGAAATGGGATAAGTAATTTACGAAGGTAAATGAATATCTAGGATGGATGTGGGTTTTTCTGTTTTACTGTTTCATATGAACGGACAAGCTGGTTGGTTTAAATTCACAGAAAAGCCTATACTATGTCTTATGTGGTGACTATGTGACATAGTGTCTTCTAAAAAACGATGTGAAAACTACCTATGTATATTTAGCAAAAGTGATTGTTAATGTAACAAAAATCAAATTTTCATTACATTGTGATTATGTGACTGCTACAAGTAACAAACTGGCTACAAAATGCTGCTTTCACCTCTCACGTCAGATGAACCCGTTGAAAGAGAGGAGCGAAAGACAATGAAAGTTGAAAGATAAACCACTACCAATATAACTGATCTCCTTGGAGACTTGGAGTCCACCATTCAAACACTTCTCAGGTTTCTCATCTTAAATGTTTCCTCAAACAGGTCCAAATACTTAATCACGTGCCTCTAGCCCCAGTGGCTGTACAGTGTGTACACGACACTAATAAAAAAAATCCCTATGAAGAAATTTTGTGCAATTCTTAAAAAATTATTTCTTCTAAACAAATATTATATTGACTGAACAAAAATTTACAGTGAATTGTGAAATATTGATAAATTATAAAATTTTGACAATTTACCGAGTTGTACAGAAAATATCAGTTTTTCAACAAATTTTCCAATTGAAGAAAATCGATTCAAATAACTTCGAGTTACATTGCTGAAAATACAAGAAATTAAAACACTTTGAAAAACGCCGAATTTCAGAAAATAATTATCAACATAAAAAATTCTATAATTGATAATAATAATAAAAAAAAAAATTAAAAATAAAAATCATGAAAAAATTAAATTTTGTTTGCACGTGTTCTCTTTTTTATATGGTCTCATGTGGCTAGCCAAATTTCTTTGTGCATAAAGGTTACATAAACAGTGGTATTTAAAAAAAAAAAATAGAAGTTTCAGGAAGTCATATTCACAAAACAAAAAAAGTGAAAATGAAAATGAGTATTTTTGTTTTTTAATTTAAAAATCAAAAATAAATCCATCCTACAGAAGAATTATAAATGAGCAATACTGAGAATTTCATGTATGATTGACAATTTTAAAATTATTTATAAAAAGAATTACTAATTAGCTATTTCAACTTTCCAAATTAAAGATGAACAAATTACCTATTTCCTCATTTTTAACGAAACTCGTCCGGTGAAATTATTTTTAGCTAAGTCAAGTTAACAATAATTTCAGTGGACTAGTTTTAAATTAAAAAAAAAAAAAAAAAAAAAGGAAGCAGTCAGATTACGTCACAGGAGCTGAATTTTTCATTGCATTTTCCCATCATCATAATCTGGGGTACATTTTTGTGAAGAAATTCTTATCAAAATATCTGAATCTCACATCTGTTATTTATGAAAAAACTTTAGATTCTTAGTGTACATGTACATACAAAGCAACAACGCAATCTGGCTGCAACAACGCAACCAATAATCAACCAACGCAATGGAATCAAAATAGTTTGATTCCATTGCTTTGGCATAGCAACTAGATAAATAAATAATTATGTACGTACATCGCCACCTTGTTATTGTTTATTGTTATCACTGTTCATGTTTTTTCTATTTTTAAAAGTAATTTCTAATTTTTAATTTTTAATTTTAAATAAATTTTTAAGAATTTTAAAAATAATGAGTGGTGTCGATGAGACGCTCAAAAGTAGATAATTTCGGCGGTGCAGGGTGAGAGGTGTTTTGACAATTGTAAAAAAATGTGTGAATACTGATAGCATAAAGAATTTTTTCATCTGAGACATAAAATGATTATCACCACAAACGTTACATTTTTTGGCTTTTACACACGCATTCACGTTTCCAAAAAGTTTGAAGTTGCTATGAATGTAGAGTAGGAATTAACGCGCTTTTCAAAATTGCTATCGCAAGTTGCGTTGTTGCAGCCAGATTGCGTTGTTGCTTTGTATGTACATGTACACTTATCTATAAGTATAATAAGGTATAATTGAGCATATTTATGCAAAAAAGATCCTATGACTGTTATAGTTCGTTTTAGAGAAAATAGGTGCAATGTAATGAGATGTTCGTTTACTACTTACTATATACCAAGTATCAAGTTCGTGCAACCATCCCCTACATCCTATTATGAGTTATGACGCACAGACGAGTACGTGCACGTGTTAACGCGTGCGATTGTATTCGTCCAGTACGCAAAAAGTATTCTCACTTTAGCAGAGCAGTCGCTGCTTTTTTTTCATTGAATAGTAATCCAAATATATGTGTTTAGTCTCTAAATATGTTTTCAAGATCAAAACTCTGCTAATTTTTCGAATTTTCAACATCAAATTTTTTATTTACCTGAAAAACAACACATAAAATTTGTTTTATTAAAAAAGAGCACATAAAGTTCCTGAACATTTACGGCAATAACTTCAACAAAAATCAAGTTTTAAAGTTTGAAAATGCGCCATTTTATAGCCAATGAATGTGTCAATCATCAGCAGAAATTTCAAAACTTCATGTTCAATTCTCTGCATTTTGTATGCTTTCAAAAATTTTAAACGCGTTTTTTTCAAAACACAGTTTTTGCATATGGGATCTTTTTGCATAAATGTATTCAATTCATATCGAACGTACAAACAACTACTAAGTCTCACTTCAAACAACAGCTAATTAAATTCTTTTAACGATTATTAGAAAATATTTTTTCTTGATATAACAACAGGCATAGCATCAAAATTTTGCGTAACGTTTTACAAATTTCGAGACATGGCTACAACCCCTCTCCCTCATTCATTTTTGATGCGGTTTGGCTTGTTGGATAGATCTTGAGCCAGAAGGCGATACTTTGTTGATTTCAACCTCCACTCCTTTTCTCGCCTGCTTAACCCCCAGATCCATATTTTTTTGTCCGAATAATAAACTGAAAAAAAAAACATCTAAGCGCATTCCTATGACTGTTTCTAAATTTTCACCTTTTTCCATGCATATCTTCATCTACTTTTGGCCAGTCATTAGGGCATTGTAATAGCTGAAAAATTCAGCAAAAAATATAGCTAAAAAATTGCAAACTCATCATACGAGAAAATTAATTTTATAAATTGGAAAAATTGCGAATATAGAAAACAAGATATCTAATTTTGAATCAAAAAATGTAGAATTGGAGATTGTATTTGAATTGCAGCATTTTTCCGTAGAAATAATTAATTTCGATGAAAAACCAAAAATAATTACGAATTTCGAATTTAGCTTATTTTTGTTAAGAATCTTATCATAGTTAAATAATGAAAATAAACCTATAATTACTACTTTGCCAACTTACCTTCCATAGAAAATGACTTCCTTACAATTTCTTAATACAACTTACTTTTAATTAGAACCTTGTAGAAATCCTATTTGTTAGCCTAGTACAGTTGCCGCGACCCAACAACTTGGAAACTAACGTTCAACGACGTATAAAAAAATAAGTAGCTTGCGTTCGAGAAACGTGGGTATAGACGGGGCACAGAGACGGTACAGTAGAGTGAGAAATGGAATCATTGTTAAATAACTTACGGATTTGAATAGTCCTCTTGAGAAATACACGAGTACGAAAGAAAAATAAGCGGATAAAGTAAATGGTAAATTCGCGGAAGATTTTGCACCGCGTTGGAAATACTTTTCGTGTTTTTCACGACACGTGTATCCACATGTACTTGGCGAGCGGTATTTCTCTAGAGTAATTAAAAGTTTTTTGCTTCTGATTACAGTACAGAGAGGGTGAGAAATGGCACAAGATGCGCATAGGTATGGTTCATTACCAAGATAGAATTCGTATTGGGTCGAGATATACATCTATTTGAAGTTAGGGAAGAGTATATTATAAGGATAATGAATGGAAAAAAAATGAAGGACTGCTGTAACTTTTTTTATCGAGTTATGAGAGAAATTGTGATTAGGTACATATCATCTATATAGCGAATCACCAAAATGATTCGCATACCTGCATGAAGGATTTCTTTAGCTTCCTAGAAAAATGAATTTCTTTGCATGCATATTACTGTTATTGTTACCTATTCGTCAAGATGGAACATGAAAAAATATGCAATATTCAAAGCACCAACGCAAAAACTAAATTAAGTATCTATTTGTTGCTTGTAATTCGCATAATCGACGCGCAGTCTACCAATATCGAAGCGTCAGAGTTGAAAGGTGAAAGTTGAAAAGTTTTCGAAAAGCTGGTAACTCCGCTGAGTCGCAGGTGCTCAAAAGAGATAAAATAGCTCATTCGAGTTAATTCTACCGGATTATAGTTTGTTTTTCATTTCCTGCGTACGGCCGAATCAGCGTGTTTTCATCTCGCTAAGCCTTCGAGTCAAGTTATTGCATCCGACACGCGATGCAGTAATCCATCTAAAGAAAGGATTTTATTCTTACATCTAATGAACCGAAGAAGAATATTGGATATCTATATCTACATATATTGAGAGATTTTAAGATATGTCGTTTTCTATGAAAATTTAACACTGATAATATAAATCAAGGTACCACCATGTTGAATTGATGAAAATTTCGTAGTAATGGGAAATTCCTTGTTTTAGTTAAATATTGTAGGGGAATTAGGTTGCGATAACTTTTTCTTTTAGAAGTCTCCTTGACAACTAAAACAAACTAAAATGGTAATTATTTCGGTTTACATTGGAAACCCAAATGACCGTGAATTCAGTTGTACTCTTATAGCGAAAAATTACTTTTAGGAGTTTAGCATGCCCTCATAGTAATGTTTTTTTGTCCTTGAACTCTCAAAAATTTCCCTAATGTAGTTTCTTGAAGCAGAGAGGTATTTTTTGCATAATTCATCATCGACGAGTGTGATGGAAATTGGTGAAACTTCTTTATTTATCATTATTATCATTATGCTTTTTAATGAGACAAAAGATTAACGCGGTAGCATCATGTTCTAAGCAACACATGCAATAATTTAAATTTAAATACTCTTATATTTCAGTATAATACAAAACAAAACAATAATGCAACCTCTATATAATATGCTAACGTATTGCACAATAGTAATCGCATTGTAAAATACAGGAAGAAATCTATGATGCCGAATTATAATGATTATATGAGTCGAAACAATAGCTCCCCTAGCATGACCTTGACTACAACGCTTTTGCACGACCTCCAATTCTTTATGTGTTGTCGAACAATAGCAACTATGAGACGACCTTGAACACTAATGTAACGTTGCAAATAGCACAAAAGAATCTAGATACATTAATTTCGATAACTTCCTTTTAGATTTTACCAACATTCATGTATTTTTGATTTCAGGTGAGTTCACATTTGAAAAATGGTGGTGTTGGGAAATCGTTTTGCTTCAGTGACGTAATCAGGTAACAATTGAACTAATGTAAGGCGATTCAGAATCGCTTGACAAGTTTTTAACGAGGGTTGCCGTTAAGGTAAACTTTGTCGCGATCATTTATCATTCGAAGAAACGAAAGTAAAAGCTTCATAACGATAAATGGTGAACCAGAGGTGTACTAAGGCAGTGGTTATAATGTACCGTTTTCAGATGATTTCAACTCTTTGAATATGAGCGAAAAAAAGTCTGTCGAAGTGAAAAGAAAAGTTGGCCAGCTGCTATAGCTATAATTTTTATTAAAACTCTGTTCAAAAAAGCATATCACAGAGTTCATATCCTAGATTGTTATTAAATTGAGTATAAGCACGTTGCAAGTGGTATCCGCTTTATGGTCGAATTATTAAGAGTTAAACGAGTACACATGCAGGATGAAGAAAGGGCGTAAAGAGGATCACGGATCTGGTGGCGGAACTGCAGAATAAAATAGTCGGAGGAAAAAAACCAACAATAAAAGACGGAAAAAATGCGAAAGGCGCAAGGTTGCGTCGGCGCGGGGTCGGTAGTGAGTTTGGCGCTGCGAGATATGGCGTGTATGTGTATAGATATTTCGGTGGGTGGTTCCGAGCGGAGTGGAAGGCGGGCGAGAAGATGGTCGTTACTCAAAAAGAACACAGTGCGGCGTACACACCTTATACCGCGACAGTATTCTCTATGAACGGTTCCGACAGGCAGATAACAGTAATAGCCGTGGCCGAATCAAATTCGGACGTGCTGTATTCGCGGGCACGCGCCCGAAATTTTAAGGACGCGACGCGTGTGCCCCCCGGCGGTGTCGAAACTTTATACGGCAACGTTCTCGTACGTAGCGCCGCTGATAATTCTGCCCCACTGTGTTGTTCGTTTCCAATGGGCTCGACCAGCCGATACAGTTCATACAATTGCTTGACCAGTTGGGATAGTTACGATCGAATACCAAGGTATTCTTTGTTTATTTATTGTTTAGTTTTGTTTTTTCGTTTCGCATTAGGTGACGTTGAGCTTTGTTTATTGGCTTTACTTTGCTGAAGGGGAAGTTTGAATTTTTAAATAAGGTTTCTCGCGCTTTGCACCGTATTGTGACTTTATTTCGAAGTTTATTTGGAAGTAAGGAAATCATTGGGCAGTATTTATTCTCAAATTGAGAACTCCCTTTAATCATCCGACGAGACTAGAAATTCCCTCTTTCGTCTTCGAAATTGAATTGAAAAACAAACGTGTCTGGAAGTTTGCCTATTCTGTACAGCATCTTTATAAACTCATTCCAAAATGAGAAAGAAAGCTAATTAAATATTTGTTTTACACTTTTACTCTCTTACTAATCGTTGTTCTTGCGAGAAAGAATAGCTTTAATACTTTATAATTGTTTTCTTTACGTATGCGGCGAGTTATTTCGATGATGCTTTTTTTTATTAATTTTTTTCATTCGATTAAATGTGTTCTGTGACGTTTTTTCTTTTTTAAGTATTAGTCGTTGATCGTTAATGGATTATAAGTTTTGATTCAATTCATTACATCGTTAATTTTTTTCAAATCTACTGCTCTGTGATGAAGTTGGGCCGACCCTAGAAAACCTAAAATTCACACCGAAAGAAAAATAAAACATCATATTAGATTCAATCTCTTTATACTTAATGAAGAACGACAGTTATTGAATTGGAAGCCGACAGAAATGAAAAAAAGAGCAGAAGTGGAAGCTATTCCGAAACTCATGCCCCTTTGAGAATTGTTGTAGGCAACTGTATGTACTGGCATTTGATATAAGTTGCCTTTTTGTCTACGGACAGACTGTATACCCTGTATTTAAGCTTAATTTTATGCCGCATTAAAGAATTTTTTATTCGATAAGAAAAATACTTATCATGAAATTTGAAAGTCGTTCTCTATAATGAGGAACAATTGAAAATTACATCTCGACATGAAATCAAGATTACAGTAAATCGGCGCAGGAATTGAATTTTTGCGTGACATTGAACGATCGTGTTAGTTATCACAGTTTTGAAAAAATTACTTCTCAAAAATTTCGCTTATCAAGATCTCATTAATTAGGTAAATCTGAATTCGAAGTGTACTTGATTAGGCTTTGATTTGAAATTGGGTACTACTATACGTAAATGGTGAACTTGATCATAATTTTGAACAATAAATGATGTGTATGTAGAAGTAGTAACAAAGGAATAATAAGTCAAAAGTTCAAAAGCTCAACTTTCTATAAGCTTTTATGAAAAATGTATGAAAACAAAGTTGTAGAGAATAAAATTTCCTACAGCTTTGTTCCAATACTTATTTCTTCACGACCCTCCATTTCCCAGATATTTATAAAAAACTAAAAAAAAACTTAAAGTTCGAAAGATTGACTTTTAGAATCATTCAATTAGTTTTTAATCAAGTTATCGCCACAGAACGGAAGTTGAAAAATAAAAGGTAAGCCACCATGCCGCATTACTGGAGCTGAGTTTTTGTGGGGGCTTGTTCAGGTTTGCAAATAACAGTACTAATCCTTCATGTCTACAGGCCACATCCAATACCAAGTCTGAAAATCCCCACCTTATCCCTTCGAAAACCACTTGAGAAGTTACATTTAGAACAAATCTTGCATTTCTTGCCGCGCGATAATCATATGAATGCATGTTTTTCAAATTATAAAAACTTCAAACTCCGCAAATTATCTTCAGATGTTTATAATCTGCCATTTTGGATCCATTTTCATCTAAAACTCAAAAGTTCATATTCTGGTCATCAACTAACACTACATAAGAAGTTTGACCTTTCTAGGTTGATTTGGTCAGGAAATATGGAAGATTCATGAAATTTCCTGTAGCAATTTCCCCTCCAAAACGTTTTGTGCTTCAACTCCTCTCCAAATACACTTGGGAAGGTAAAATCACAATAAGTTAGTCACTTTAGCTCATTTTATCATGTGATAGCATAATACAAAATTTTTGATCTTTCCCCTGCCCCCATCACATTTTGAAGTCAATATCCCCTCCTTCCCTCCTTCATTATCATATGTGAAAGTGAATTTGGGATATAATCTACTTCTTAAACCTAATAATGATATGAGCTCATATTAATTACATTTTTACTAACTTGAGATTCCTCAAGCTCCAATCAAATTTTGATAATCCGTCATTTTGTATCCATTTTGATCCAAATTCAAGGGGTCATATTTTGGTTTCCAATTAACCCCACACACAATGTTTAACTTTTTTAGATTAATTGGGCGAGGAGACATGAAAGATTCGAGAAATTTTATGACTCAAAACTTCCTCAAAAAACCACTTTTATGCTCTAACTCCCCTCCAAATGCACTTAACAAGCTGAAGCTTGGATATGTTGGTGTCTGTAACTTACATTTTTATATGAAATCACAAACAAAATATTTGAGCTATTTGCCCTTTATTCAGTCTCCCTCAAAATTTGAATGATTCGCCATTTTCAGATGTATCGAAAGTACAAAAAAGTTTCTGTCTTTCATCAAATTTTGAGCGAATTTCATGAATACTGGCCGTTGGTGTGTGTGAGGGAAAAATATATGTATTCCAAAAAGTTGGACATTTGTCAGATGATTACAAATTGCCTCAAACGCAATGTTTTGAATACCCCACTCTCTCTTAATCCCCAGTGACCTACCACCTTTCGAAATCAGATAGGCTGTAATAGCTATCGTTTTTATTAAAAAGACAACTAACAAAAAACAAAAAAAAAACCTAGTAAACGCATAAGCGGATTTTACTTGGAAGTAAAGTCCACTAAAAAGATTCAATTTTATGTTTTTCAAGTTACAAATTAATGTTTAACCTTCAACTATGATATTGCTTCCTGACACTCATAAAATCAAAGTTATTAAATTTTTGGTACCTACTTCAATAATCATTGTGACAACTCGAAATCGTGATATGTAAAGTTACTCCATTTCCTGGTTTTTTATATTGTGAACAAAAATTTAACAAATTAGAGATTAAAGCATTTGGGCGTTTTTATGCGCCATGTGATTTGTATTCGACTCGGTATCGTGAGTTTTTAATGAAAATGAATCTTCTTTCGGGCATTAATTACACAATATGAAGCGTAGGCTAGCTGTTTTACAACCTAACAGCCGCAATTATTTGGTAAAAATAGTCGATTAATTATCGTCGACACGATTCACCCAGCGATACGAGAACATCCATCTTTATACTTCGCTAATGTAGGATGCTTAATCAAGCGTATCTGTCTAAGTTTCAGTTCGACAAACGAAAATGCTCAATATAGACTTTCAATGCGGAATTGACACCCTTTAAAACTGTATTTCGATACCCATGTATCCGCAGACAGAAGGAGTAGTAAGGTTTTGTGTTTCATAATTTAAGAATTCATTGAATTATCCTAATTTTATATCGAGACTTAATTATCCTGATTTTGACAGGGGAACTTCACACCGATAATGAGGAAGAGGGATGAATAAATTTTAACTATAGTACTCTGAGAGATACTGCTTTGTCTCTAATTATTGTTTTTAATCTTGGTTTTTTCTTTTCGGCTCAAGATTTTTCTCCAGACAAAAGAAACCAAATAATCTTCAACAAGTATTAGAAATGATGGAGTTTTAATTATTTTTACTTTGTTAAAACCTCATCGTTTACAAATATATTAAATATTTTGAGGTACAATTCTTTTTTGCGTTATTACTAACTTTTGCTCTTACTGAAAGTTTAACACAACATTATTTTTTACCAATTCTGTAGCATGAAAATTGATAAGTTTAACTGAAATTCTAAACTTCACAATCCCATTACATTTCAATAACTCCAAACACCTACATTCGTTTCAAAATTTTCTGTTACTTTATTGATGCTCATAATTATCTGAGTTCGTATTGAAACTAATGGAACAATATGCACTAAATATGCCTATGTTTACAACGAAATAATACGACCTTGAATACTTGAATAATAATTCAATCCCCGTGAGTGATATCTACAGATTTACCTTGTAAGTTTGCAACAGGAGGCAGGTTGTAACAAAAAAGAAAACAATACATTTATGATTTCGAAACATGAAGACTTGTAGGCGCGCGCAGCTGGCACCCCTGAAAAACGTGTTTGTTCTGTAACTAGTTTTAAGTTTCGTTGCAAGGCCACATTGCCATGTAGAAACTATTATGAATACAATATACGTAAGTCTTTGTTATAACATATTTTCTTTGCTGTTCTTGTAGAACAAAGAACGTCCAACATTAGTATCTACCACCCTGTGATCTCCCCTTCATCTTCGCATGGTTTTTGATAATGTTGTGAAAACGAAGCTGATAACGAGAACGATGAACACCAACGGAGAATTTTCATTGTTCTCTAGGAATAGAACCAAGTACAAGAACATAAAAGTTATGATATGTTTAAAGAACAAAGGACAGAACGAGAACAGAATATTTTAAAACTCAAAAATTGAATAATGAAAGTAGAACCATACAGTAAAAATGTTCAGGAACGAGAACAATGTAATTTTGTTGTTATTCTTCGTTCTTTAGTCAACAACATAACAGTATCAAAAGTTTGCGAAAAAAATCATTGAAAAATAACAATGAAACAAAAAGAAAAAAAGCGAGACCATAAAGCACTAGAAGAACTGTTTGAAAAAATGAGAACAAGAACGTAATAACGTTTACTTATAAGAACGAGTCAGAAACCAGAATCAAATGATTGTGTCTTTTGAGAAACTAGAACAGAAACAAGAACACGCATGGCGTGTGTTCGTTCCTACAACACTGGTTCGCATAAACGAACCTGCAGCAGGTGCAGCTGCAGCATAGTGTTTTCATCTAGTACTCGCGTATACGTCAGTGTTGCCATCTTTCGGAGGATTTCAAAACTTGCGAGGAATTTTTGGAGAATTGAGTAGTTATAGTAACTTGTCCATATTCTGATTGGTCATACATTACGAGCGTAACGACCAATCATAAAGCTAGAATATGATAAAATCCAGGTAGTTTCATTTCTACCTTCCTAAATAATATCGTTCAATTCTCAATGAACGACTGAAATTCGTTTGTGATTTGAATTATCAGCTGATTCATGTTTTTATTTTATAAGTAAGTCGAGGTAATTTATCACTTTCCAACTTGCCGGTTGGTTGTTACACGCGTGACGTATGATCATTCAGAATATGGACCAGTTACTATAACGGCTCTATGGATTTTTTGGAGATTTTTCTAGAGGATTCGACTTTTTAATTTTTTTTTTCGAATCTACGTCTCAACATGACATTTTTTATCTGTGTTGAAAAAAAAAGTTTTTTTAAACTTTTTATCTGTGTTTTGTAAAAATTTCCTGACTTCTGCAAGTTTTTATTTGTGATTGTTGTCTGGTGATTAGCTGATTCTCCATAACACCATTTTTTAGTCATTAACGGGTAGTACCTTTTTTTTTTTTTTTTACTCTCACTCTTCTCCACCGGAGAATTTCGTGATTACCGGAAATTTTTTCGAGATTTTTTCAATGTCAAAATGGCAACATTTGTATAAATATTCATACTGCAGGCCTTTTAATAGGGAAAGAAAGTTTAACATCAGAGGACATTACGCGATTTCACTAATAGCACAACATATCTGTTGATTACGAACGAAAGAGGAAAAAAGTGACGCTTTGAAAACATAAGGGGCACTTTGTCCCTCTTGCATTGTTATGAATCAGGGACTGCGGAGGGAGGGTCAAATACCTCCGTCTCTGCCCCTACCTCCGAAATTTTTTGGGTACCTTCACTTCCACCTCCGCCTCCTACTTTCGAAAAATTTCATGTTCCTCCACCTGTATCTCCAGGGGGCCTCCTACTTCAGCCTCCACCAGTGGTGTAGCGAGGGAAGGGCGAGATGGTGCACTTGCACAGGGCCCCGCGCTTTATGCAAAAAAAAATTTGTTTAATGCACATCTTATGAATTTTTGAAAAATATTGCAAAAAAAAAAAACTGGGGAGAAAGGTAGAATGCGTTGTTCGTTTTTATGAATCAAAATATTGTCAATACACTAAGATTATGGTGCGCCAATGTTTTGATAAAGATGAGTCATACTGTTCGAACTGTTCCTTTTCTTGTTGGTTAGTGTTTATTCCTTTGACTACCAACCAAAGTAATGTAAATTTTTCCTTGAAATTTCTCATTTAGAGTAATTTAAAAGATATTTATCCTAATGTGTATATAATTCTACGTATTATATGTACAATTCCTATTACCGAAGCCTCGTGTGAAAGGAGCTTTTCTGTTTTAAAATTAATCAAGAATTATCTGCGTTCAACCATGACTCAACAGCGGCTGTCTTCGCTGGCGCTACTTTCCATAGAAAAAAAACTAGCTGCAGCTCTAGATTATAATGATATAATTACTAGTCTGAGTGAAAAAAAGCCAGAAAAAAGTTTTGAATTTTGATTTCTGATTTCTCTGAAGGTATGTTTTTGTTTTACTTATGTAGTAGGTAGCTAAGTACTTACTTACTTTTTTACTTTTGAAAAATAAAAGTTGTAAACTTTTTCTGATGATTTTATGTCAATATTTGAGTGAAATGATATGTTTCTCATAATCTGATGCACAAGTCAGTTGCGGATTTTTTCGACGTGAAGTTTGGTTAGAGGTTACAAGGCACTTTGGGACTGCGAATGATGTTGAGACGTTGACGAGTTGTAAGTTTTAATTTTACTCGGATGTAAATTAGCGTCGAGCCGCTTGTAGTACGTTTGCGAGATGAATTCGTCGGCAACTGCGTCTATTGTTGTAGGTCGACGTATGCGGTAAAATAACATCGAGTGATTAAGGACGCGTCGACGAAACGCTTTGGTAACGACTTTTCGGAATCTTTTGGCGTCGAAAACCCGAGCTGGAGTGTCTAGCGCGTTTTATGGAATTGTTACGAAGAAGAGAAATGCTCGGATGTTGGTCGACGTTTTGATGCAATTAAACTGTAAAAATTTCATCGCATTAATTCTCACCTAATTGCCGTACCGTTTGATGGAGCTTAAAACGCCTTTAAATTGCTTTAAATTACACTGAACGCGTGAAGTATATCAGCGTATATATCAAGCCGATTGTTTGCCTCGAGTCTGGCTCCGGTTGATTGTAATCCGAAGACGATGAATAGTGGCAAAGGTATAAAAGACTCGATGGCTTTTTGTTTTAGCGACGTTACGCGCCCAAATGAATTCCCTCACTTTACCCTCATTTTCATAAACACCAAGGCAAAGGCAGGGGTTGCGATATATATAGATATTTGTGTAGGAATAACGATGACCTACTGGACACGCGTGTCTCTCGTTACCAAATGCCACTTATGGATTATAAAACGCCCATCCGCGTGAATGATAAAGCCCGATCCAATTTAAATAATTAACCTACCTTCATTAAGGGTAAATTCCAACAGTCGTATGACGGTTTCATGTTCTTTACAAAACCGTGTGTTGCGGTATTTTCGAGGGATCGTGGTCGAAGTAAAAAATATCGATATAACGGTCACACCAGTCGGACACGAAAAACGTTTCAATAAGGCAATAAAACGTCGTCGGCGGTATGCATCGGACACAATCACCCTGCAGTTACTCGTTTCTACAATCGAACGCCATAGAATAATGTAGCGAATTTCCAGCTTGGCGAATGCTCGACGACGAATACGAATCTTGTACCTGAATTGTACTCGAGCCTCGTGAAAGTATGATTAAAAATCCCACCCCGATAGAAACGGTTTCATCGGCGCAAAGCTTTTCTTCAATCTTCGTAAATTGAAAACGCTAAATACAATTTCAAGTGTTCGTGGAAATCTGAAAATTTTAATTAATTTCACACAACGACGAGCCAAAGACGTTCGGCCCGTCGCGCTACGCAAACATTCTCACAGTGGTTCGACGCTCGTAGGTTAAACATTTATGAGCTTATTTTCAATTTAGTGCTTACCAAAATTATCACACGGAAATTAAACTCGAGAACCTGCAATCGATATAATTCTATAAATGCATCGCATTAAAAAATTAATTCGTCGAAGTCGCTAGTTTCGTCGTCGTTAATGTTAACACAACGGAGGTTTAATAATTTAACGAAATTCTCTCTTCACGAGCGAAACGTCATGGCGAAATGGAACGAATTCAATCGCGCTCGGAAAGTTTTTACATTATTATTTCAACATTTCTCTTTACGCCAGTTACAGTCTGGTGTTAGAATAAATCTCGCCTTTTAAGTGAAAACACTTTTTTATCATTAACCCAATTTACGTGCTGTTATTTTTTGTTTTTTTTTTTAACTTCGAGTATTTACTTTTAAACTTTGACGGAAAATTAATTACAGTAGTGGTTCTATTTTCATTCACGTCAGCAGCATGGTGGCGGGTCGGTGTGAAAGCGGAGAGTGAACTGAGGCATTGTGATTCGAGTGATCCTTAAAACTGAATTTTTACTGCATTAATTGAGCGAGGAGGAGATTACCCGTGAAATAATGCGCTAGTAAAAAATGTGTAACTTAATTGTAATACCCTTTTAAAAAATTTTATGGATAGATTTTTGAATGAATTTTTGATTAAAAGCATAACTATGCAAATATCCAACTTTTTAGTCAATTGTGCACATAATATTTTTCCCACTATGGATGATGATCTTTGAAAATTTCATAAGGTTCCGCCACATTGCGAAAACAAAACAAAAACATAAATGAAACATGAAACACGAAACATTTTTGAAATATTTGTTTCAAAAATGATTCAAAACATTCTGCCCACATATGACTCTTGCACTATTGTACATCACAACGTGTTTTGACTGTTTTGGCGTTCTCATTTTTTTATTCGTACGTTTAGTTACGATAATTGTCCAAAGAAATTAGTCAATTATGATGAATACTTACCGATAAAGCCATTTTTAGTTGAAAAATAAAATTTTTAAAATAATACTTTTCAATTTACAACTATTGTTTCAATGATATGTTTTGACAGAAAACTGTTTCGAGCATTATGTTTTGAAACAGTCCGAAACAAATGAAACATGTTTCAAAATATCCATGTTCGGAAAAATTTTGTGAAACATGCTTCAAATTTTTTTCAAAACTCCATGTTTCAGTTTTGCTTCATTAATGTGCACCACCTGTAGAAGACTTTTCGTATAAATAAACGAAACAGGTTTTTTGTTGTTTTTAGCTGAATCTTTAACAAAAAACGATTGCTATTACAGCCTACCTGATGTGGAGTGGGGATGAGGGGTGAAGGGGGGTGGGTCTTGGAATCTTTGCGTTTCAAATCATTTGTAACAATCTGGCAAATGTCCAACTTTTTAATATACACATACATACCGAATATAGAGATTTTTCCCCTGCGTAGGGCCTTCGGGTATTCATGAAATTCGCTCAAAATTTGGCGACAGACTTTTCTTGAAAATGAAAAAAAGTGCTTTATTATTTTTTTGATGCGCTTTAAAATGGCAGATCATTCAAATTTTGACGGGGGCTGAAGAGAGGGAAAATAGCTCAAATATTTAGTTTTTAGCCTCATAAAAAGGGGTGAGTCACGGACACTATTGTATCAAAATTTGAGCTTCTGAAGTGCATTTGAAGGGATGATAGAACGGTAAGCGGCTTTCTGAGGAAGTTTTGAGTCGTGAAATTTCTTGAATGTTCCATAACTCATCAACCAATCAATGTAGAGAAGTAAAACTTTGCACGTGAAATTAGTCGGTGACTAAAATATGATCTCTTGGATTTTGGTCAAAATGGATCCAAAATGGCGTTTATCAAATTTCAGCAGAGTTTGAGGAGTCTCAGAGCTTCTGAAGTGCATTTGAAGGGATGATAGAACGGTAAGCGGCTTTCTGAGGAAGTTTTGAGTCGTGAAATTTCTTGAATGTTCCATAACTCATCAACCAATCAATGTAGAGAAGTAAAACTTTGCACGTGAAATTAGTCGGTGACTAAAATATGATCTCTTGGATTTTGGTCAAAATGGATCCAAAATGGCGGTTTATCAAAATTTCAGCAGAGTTTGAGGAGTCTCAAATTTGAAAAAATGTAATTAATATGAATTGGTATGATTATTGAGGATGAATAGTATACGATAACTGCAATTCAACTCCTTATTCTGTTGGAGGGGAAAAGGGGGGTTATCGACTCCAAAATGTGGTGGGGATATAGGAAAGGTCGAAAATTTTTTATTACAGTGTCATATGATAAAATGAACCTAAGTGGTCAACTTCTTTCGATTTTAGCTTCCCAAATGGAATAGGAGGGCAGAAATTGGTATGCAAGAAATTTCATGAATCTTTCATATCTCGTCACCAAATCGACCTAGAAAGGTCAAACTTCGTGTGTGGGGTTAGCTGATGAACAGAATATGACCTCTTCAGTTTGGGTCAAAATGGATCCAAAATGGTGAATCGTAAAAATTTGAAGATGATTTGAGGGGCCTAAGCAATTATAATTTGAAAAATATGTGTCCAATGTCCATCTGATTATTGCATGACAAGAAATACTACATCTCTTTATAATATAAGAGCAGGGGAAGTTGTTTAAAATGGTAGTATACAAAAGGGATTTTTTCTTTAAAATGAGCAGTGCAGAGAGTACTACCTCAATGCGCTTTTACTACTTCTGGAGAGAGGTTTTCACCAGATTAAAGTTGAAGTGCTGCTTTAAAAATTATATTAAAATTTTGTATTATTATAAAATTTTGGTTTCTATTCTAATTATGTTGTGTTTATTTATAACATGTAACGAGGAATGGGTTGGGCCGCGAAGCGGCCAGGGGCGAAGCCCCTAGTTTGTTCTAAATTTAACTTCTCGAGTGGTTTCGGAAGGGATAGGGTAGAAGTTTTCAGACTCGGTTTATTTGCGGTCTGTTATAGTCATGTAGAGGTTAGCTACGTTATTTTCAAACCTGAACAAGCCCCTGTTAAAAATTCAGCTCTAGTAATGGGGCACGACTGCCTACTTTTTTTTTTAATTAATATTTTTAAACGTCCATTTTCCAATGTGCATGTCTTTCGCTGTAAATTTAATATTTTCATTTCTTACAATTACTTTAATTTGCAAAAATTGCTAAAATTCATAAAAATTATTTTATAATATAAAACTATCATAATTATTTCAAAATTATAATGAATTTCCAAAATTACAATAAAATGAAATAACTGTCTTCAAAATTTATGAAGTAACATATCTTTACAATGTTTTTTGTAATTTTTGTGGAACGCTTATCACGGTTGAATTGATTTGATCAAAATCATCACACCTTATCAAGATAATTGTACCTTTTTCTAAACATCATCATCACATTACCAATTTCACAAGTATTTTTACAAATGTTGTTGTAATTTAGAAACATATTATACAATATAACAAGAAATAGAATAAATTACACACAGTATACAATACGTAAACAGTACAAAAAATTACACTATTCTCCTCCCATCATTAATCAACATATTTATACTGGATTTAGGTACGAAAATTATACTCGTAAAGTGCTCGTTATGACATCTTGATATGCCCTAATTACAAGTGCTTCTTCACATTCCTGAAATTATACGAGTTATAAATTAGGGTGAAAATGAACAAGATATAAACTATAATTTAAATCATCAATGGCAGACCATATCGGATACAATTAAGAGCACATATTCCACTTTCTAGTGGAGTGGAATAAAATATATAGAAGGGAGACACGCTTACCTGCAGATTCAACGTACGTATCGCTTATCACTGCAATTTAGGATCGTTAGTGTAATTTTGTAAACATTGAGCAGCATAGCATTAAATGTATAATGACGATGGAATAGGCATTGAATCTCTATAATAGGTACTAGTTACTAGCGGAATGTTTAAATTGGTTGTTTTGATGAAACGGACTACAAATTTAGTACTATTTCCACCCAAAAATGGTGTTTTCGAATATCGAGATAGGTAAGAGAGTTGGTATTTTTAGAGACAACACGCGATTCTGGAACGATTAAACGATCTGTGTGATTTTTTCTTTCAGCTGTGCGAACATAAAAGAAGGAAAATTTTTCGCGCGTTATAATTCGTTAAAACAATAAACCGAAGTAACCGGCTAGAAGATGTAATTTTCGCTTCATTGTGTAATTCTACCGTCGTTTTGCACCCATACTCGATGGATATTTCGCTTTGATCTCATCGCTGTCTCACAGAGTACGAACCCTGCTGGGATCTTAATAAAAATTCAATTTATTCGTTAACAGCATAGTTGGTCTACGTAACAATCTTAGTCCGCGTTAAAACAAAATCCAACTGCTTACGACATTCTGTTTCTGTAAAGACAAATTGATCTATCTTGTAGAAGAAGAGGAAAAAAAACTTGGAAAAGGAAAATACTATGCTCGTACGTTTAAATTACGTTTGGGATATGGGAAAATGTTGGTCTGTTTCTTTATTTTAAATTATCGTTATTGTAGGGTATCTACCGCGTATAGGTATCACCCACGTATTTTATTAATGGTATCAATGGTCTAAACCCTCGACGGAATTATTATTGATCTTACATTCGTCGAACTTCTTCGGATTTTCGTAGTTGCTGTAAACGCGCTATATTATCATGTATTATTGAGTTTGTTCTAGTATAAATTCAATTTTTTCGGTCACGCTATGTAGTATTTATGGCACTGTGCGAGGAACGATGGGGTATTATTTAAGCGAATTTTCATACCAGCAGATTGTTAATTGATTTCATCGCGTACACTTTATCCGTATTACTGGGACGGGCTGTGGCACGTTCGAAGGCGAATATTTAACGTTGCTTGACGTTACGACTAATTCCAATATTATGAATTTAAATGAGCTACTCCTTCAACGACGGTCATCCTTTTAAGCTTGTATAAGCTTACGTCGACCAGTTAATGTAAACAATTCGACGTTTGTGCGTCGAAAAGCAAATACGAGGTAGCTTTTTAAAAAAAGCTTTCCAAATGGTGCTTGTGTCAATAAATCGAATGCGGTAAAAAATGAAATAAGCCGAGGTTCGGGATGGACACGAGAATATACTCCGTTAAATTGACAACTCGATGTGTCTGGCACAAATATTACAATCATATTTTGTCACATTTAGACTAGCTGTAAATTGGTGCACTTCGATGAAAATGGCATTTGTCTATTTAGGTACATTGTGAATAATGGTAATTTTGAAAAGATATGTTCATATGGGTTTGCATTACCTTGTATATTACATTTTTACGTTATCTGGGAATAAACCGATTCACTAACCTGTATTTTAATGATAAATTTTAATGAAATTTATGAAAATCTTGAGAAATTTAAGTGTGAAACATACCTATTTCGCTGCGGTGTCTAGTTACCTAATGAGGCAATAAAGAAGAAAGAATGATGTAAGTAGTCGAAGCAGTCGTGCTGCTTTGCTGGAATTGAGTTTTTAATTGGGGCTTGTTCAGGTTAGCAAATAACATTATTACTAATCATTTCATGCCTAATGGCCAGACCCAATACCAAGTCTGAAAACCCCTACACTATCCCACCCAAAACCATTTGAGAAGTTAAGGGTCTATTCTACATACACGATTGTATACAGGTTTGCCTGTCAAATGGCCATTTTCGTACATATTTGAATCTCAAATACAACTAATCATCTGTTTCACTTGAAATTTGAAATATACACCTATAATGAGAATTTGAGAAACTTCACGGAAGGTTTTTTTGATTAAGTGATTATTTGTCGAGAAAAACGTAAAAATAAATTGGCTTTTGAGGAGGCCATATTTCACAGCTTATAACTTTCTTATAAATCGGAATTTAAATTTTTCGTTCTAAGCAAATTAAAGAGAAGTGTTTCATCTTCTTCATTTTCAAATTTCAAAAGTTTTCATAAGAACCTCATGAAGAATTTTCTCTTGAAAATGTCATTTTTTTTTAACGTTATCAATTTTGGGTCCCATAAAGATAACATAGAGTGCCTGCGAAGTTTAATTATACTAAAAAAAAGAACTGTGTATGTGAAATATACCCTTAAATTTAGAACAACTGTAGTATTTCTTGCTATGCAATAATGATATGAACATATATTTTCTTCACAAATTATCCTTAAATTTTTACGATCTGCCATTTTGGATCCATTTTAACTCAAATTTAAGAAGTTATATTTGGTCGTCAAGTAACTGTACATAATTATAAAGTTTGACCTTTCTAGGTCGATTTGGTGAAGAGATATGAAAGATTCGTGTAATTTCCTGTAGTAATTTCCCCTCCAAAAATCGTTTTTGCTTTAACTCTCCACCAGATTCACCTGGGAAGCTATTATGATAGCTTAGTCACTTGGGCTCATTTTATCACATGATTCCACAATAAATAATTATCGATTTTGCACGTACCACCACTACATTCTGAGATCGATAATCTCCCCCCCCCCCACTGTCATGTGTGAAGGTTAATTTAGGATATAGTATAGTTCTTATCCAATTAATCGTATAAGTTCATATTAATTACATTTTTACTAATTTGGGGTTCCTCAAGTTCTACCAAAATTTTAATAATCGCCCATTTTGAATCCGTTTCGATCCAAATTCAAAAGGTCTTATTCTGGTCACCAGCCATCAATACACGCAATGTTTTACATTTCTAAGTTGATTTGGTAAGGAGATAGGGAAGATTCAAGAAATTTCATAACTCAGAACTTCCTCAAAAAGGAGTTTTTTGCTCCTAACTTCCCTTCAAATACACATATGAAGCTTAAATTTTCGTATAATGGTGAGCTATTTTCCCTCTCTCCAGCCCCCCTCAAAATTTGAGTCATCCTGAATTTTGAGGTATATGAAAAAAACAAAAAATACCATTTTGGAATTTTCAAGAAGAGTCTCTCAACAAATTTTGAGCAAATTTTATAAATACCCGCTGCCAGTGCTACACGTGGAGGAAAATCAATGTATCGTGCGCGCAATAATTGATAACTTACACATCAACGCAAAAATCTGCTTAACCTCGTTTTACATGACTTTGAAATCAATATTAAAAGTATATAAAATTGTTTTTTATCCTAATTTTTTATCAAGTTATATTTTAAAAGTGATTTAAAGTATAAATCAACCCATAGTTTCAAGTTATAACATTATTTCAGAATTATATAAATTAGTTCTTGGAAGGTTTTGCGCTGGTGTGTGATAAATCAATTGCGCGCACAGTGTACTTATACCAAAAAGTTGGACATTTGGCATATGGTTGCAAATGGTCTGAAAAGCAACAATTCGAAGACTCCACTCTCCCCTGACCCTTTCCTTTTCAAATCAGGTAACAGCTATCATTTTTATTAAAAACTGAGCTAAACATATTTCACATTCTATAATACTTTACCTATTTGTTGAATTACTCTGCAGAATATATCTTTTCTCTGGTAATATATTGCATGTTTTATAAACCATCACAGCTTTAGGCTATTTTTTGTTGTTTGTAAAGTTAATGCGATAGGGCATAGAATAATAACCCGCCTCTACAAACTACCACATCCGATAGCTTATTTATATGAGTTGTAGAGCGTTACAATGTTGTATAGAGTATTACTTATGCGTTGTAGGTTGGCTTGCTGTAGGTCATTTAATGCTACTTATACATTAAATGAGATACGCTGTAGGATAATGACCCTATCTACGCCCTGCAGCTTAGTTATATAAGTTGTAGGGCGTTTCCATGTTGTATAGAGTAACACTACGCGTTCTAGACTGACTTAGTTATCACAGCTGTACGTGAGCGTGCAGTGTAGGATAATAAACCCCTGCGCTGCAATATACTACACCCTGTAGCTTACGTATATGAATTGTAGAGCGTCACAATGTTTTATAGAATACTACTCACGTGTTGTAGGTTGACAGCCTTATGTAGATTTATCATGCTGCAAAAAGTATTGTTACGACTGATTTTTTTAATCTTAAAAATAATATTGATAACAAATCAGTAGTAAACCACATAGGAAGTTAAATTTTGAATATGTAATACTTCTTGCCCACAACATACACATGTGAGTCAATATTTATCAGATTTCAGTTATTTGAGCTTTTTCAAGTTTCTTTCAAATGTTGATGATCCACCAATTCGAATTTAAAGTGGTTTCAAAATTATTCAAATTCAAAGCGTGATAATCTAGTCTAATAGAAACCTTGCACATAAAGTGTTATGTTTCTAAATATATTTTGTAATTGGACTACTTAGATTAATTTGGTGCAGAGATTTCACCAGTTAGATGAATTACTCTGCAAAATATTTTGTTACATTATAATATCTTGCATGTTTTATAGGATGATCAATTGATCATCAAGCATTAGGAATCATGTAAAATAACATACCCTAGAGATTAGCCGTCACAGCTGTAGGTTACTCTCTATTGCTTATGTAGTTAATAGGATATGCTGTACGATAATAATGCGTATGTGAGTTGTAGGGCGAGAAAAGAATAAAATTTTATTGAACGTTTTTTGCCGCAATGTTAATCCTGGAAAAGATAAAGTGAGATAAATGTTTTTGAGGGCTCGATGCTATTTGAAATTAAATTCCATTTTTATCGGATTGGGCTTTCTCGAGGTAGTTCTTTAGAATGCGTTAAGAATCCTAAAACAATATGTTTCTCATTGATGCAAAATTGTAAGAACATAATCACCGATCTCATTGCACGTACTGAACAGCTGAGCTTATGTATTTCATAATTATGAGTACTACGTGGAAAAATTTAATCATCGATGCGAGAGAAAAATGTAGCTACAAGATTCCGTTACGATGGTTTTATTATTCATTTCATTATTTTCAAGTTGAACACATCACGTTGAAGGATACAATATCATGGCTATAGCTTCGGTTTGTACCGTTTTCCACGTGCTGCAAAACCATGTAATGTAATTGCCTATTACGGGAGTATCTATACGCCAAATACTCCGTATTTTCAAGCGCATCTACGCGATGAAAAAAGTAACAATATTTCGTTAGGTGGCGCAGATGATATTTTTTGTGCAGTGCCAACATCGTGATTCTTGCTTGGATAAAAAATAATTTAGAATTTCATCACAAAAGGTATAGAGCAGTCTCATTAGTACAACCAAAATTGGTATTCTGGTCGAGTGTTTGTTTATAATTTTTTAGTTGCAAAAAAAATTAAATACGATCGAAGGTAACTTAAAATTCACGACTGGTTATTTATCAGGCTAGAGTGACAAATTCGCCGAAATAAGCGGTGGGCTGTTTGAGGGTCGATTATATTGTATAATAAAAACGGCGGAGATTGGGCGCGAAGCGGCGAGAATATTAATTTGGTTTTTAATTCGATCTTATATAAAAGTTTAAAGTGAACGACAAATGACTATAAAATAACGGTGTAAAGTTTTCACGACCAAGCTTTGGCCGTCGTAAACGATTTTTATGAATGAAGAAAAAGTAATTTTCGTCGTGTTCGAGTTTTTCCTTGTTGTTGCACCTTGAGAGTATTTTTTTGTATATTTTTTTGGTTGGATTTTTATTGAAATTAAGAACTACCTGGTTTGAAAAAGGAAGGTCGTCTTAATTTGAAAAAATGTTCCATTGACCCAAGCATTTGAAAGTTTCAAAAAAAAGAATAACACATCTGATTTTATTCTTCGAGTGTAAGCTATGGTAAGCTAAAATTGCACAAAAATCATGAATATAAAATGAGAACGTTTTTTATCCCTTCTCATCGGTGAGGCGTGCTTTTCACTGTGGGTAACAGATAAACAGAAGAAAAAGTTGGATTTGCGAAGGATTCGTGATTCGAAAATTGGATTCGAATCCACGAATCCGATGGGTGGATTCGGATTCGATTCATTTTTTACGTCCATTTTAGCAGGGGATTCGTGATTCGTAAATTGATTCGAAGATTATTGTACTGGATCCGGATTCGGATTCGATTCATTTTTTTTTGGATTCTGCCCAACCCTGCATTGAACTAGTTTCCTTACTAGGTTGGTCTCAACATTCAGTTTATACAGTGTACAAATACACAAGTTTCAACGTGTTCGACTGTTTCGAGGTATAACAAAGAAAAGGGGGAAAATGCGTTAATTACAAAACAAGCGTAGATAATTTATCTCATACGCGCAGTTTCGTATTTTCATCAAATCGTTGTCATATCTGATGATGCTGCCTGGCAGGTACTATAGCGGAACGTCGTAGTTGGACATAATTTTTTTGCAATTTGTTTTGTGATTTGTCGTAAGGTTTTAATGAATGAAAAATCTTGTGAGTTATGTCTATGTGCCATGTGTTCTTTAATCAGTTAATATAACACTCACTGAAAAATCAATCAACAATTCAATAGAGTAATATTGTGGTAACTGGTGGGCTTCCTGATTGCTCATACTGAGCGCCAGAGGTGTTCCCGCTCACGAAAAATATGAGCGCGCTCCCGCTCCCGCTCACGAAATGCGCTCTTGCTCGTGAGCGCGCTCTCGCTCACGCATAATGAGCGCGTGAGCGGGAACATCTCTGCTGAGCGCTCGTAACGACCAATCATAAGTCTAGAATGTGATAAAATCTAGGTAATTTAATTTCTACCTTCCTAAATAATATCGTTCCATTTTCAGTGAACGAATGAAATTCGTTTGTGATTTGAATCATCAGCTGATTCATGTTAGGTGATTTCCCACTTTCCGACTTGCTGATTGGTTGTCGCACGCGTGACGTACGACCAATCATAAAGCGGTTAGTTACCTAATACATCTCGTAACAAAGATATGAATTTTAAACAAATTTTTATGAACCCCGAATACGAAGGCTGTTCCATCCTAGCAGAATTTTCAATTTTCAACTTGTACCCAAATTTTTACAAGCTTCGCTGCTGTCTTCTAAATGGAATATTTGGCTCCTTTATTATACGAAGGTAATATATGGATGGCATTACGCAACAATGTCTTAACTGCACTTTGGCTAGTTCCAAGAAAAGCATCATGATCTATCTTACTTTGACAATATAGTAAAATACTTCATATCAATATAATTATGTAATCCTGTGATATTTTAGTTCCATTTTTTGCAATAAAGAAACTTTACAAATGATAAGATTTGCATTTTGTTATTTATTTATCAAGAAAAATGAACATTTTCAATATTCTAATTGCATAACAACAGTTTCCTATTTCACAATAATGACTTATTTCGCATCAACCAATCAGAAGCCTTGTTTTGAAAGACACAGAAGAATAAGAATTCATGTTTTACATCTTTACCGTTTGTCCGTTAAGCAGTTTTACATTTGTGAAAGTGAAAGTAAACATCTATTTCTATTTAAAAATAATGAACAAAGTACCTCCGGATTTGATGATGGTAATGAAAGTAATGAAACATCTTCTGGTAAATATTATGTACTTATACCACTAATTTTACTCATTTAATCGACGCATCAAATTTTCTTTTATCAGTTTTGTAATTTACAGAATAAATTTATGTTTGAACAAGTTTATTGATGTTGGTTTGAACATGGGTCAGCTTATCAGTTTATCACAAAGACGATTGCAACAAACAAAAGTAAACAACAGATGAATTTTCCAAGAAAAAATACACCTAGGTACTTTAGGTCAATGTTGGGAAATTGAAAACTGCTGTTACAAGATTGTAGTTACTCCGTTCGCGTTTTTAAATTGAAAAGAACAGTTTTTCATTATTAAAATTTTGGTATGTTAATTACGGTGCTATACAGATTTCAAAAATGCAGGAATCTCATTTTTGATGAAAATTGCACTTAGAACATTGTTGTATAATGCCGTCCATATGAACCTACAGACGAGCCAGCAATCACAACACGATTGAGATATAAAATCCATATGAATTGCAGGGTTTTATTGGTAGTGGTCACTCTTCTTTGCAGCATTATCTCTTCGTTCCTTCTTTTGAATGGGTTTACCTGGAAGCTGTAAGTAGCATTTAACAGATAGCAATCAAGTGATCACTGCATTAAGTAGCATGAATATCGTGGACAAATAACCAAGCAGCAGAGATGCTTTGGAATCAATAGAATAAACTACTATAGGGGCGCGATTTTCTATGTCGCAATGCTCACCACCGCAACCACATTTTCTCCTAGGTAGATTGCAGTCTAGAGTCCCCCTCCGAGGTAGACTGCAACCCGGAGTCCCTGAAGAATTTAATGAGGTGTAGTTCCGGTTTGGAAAACTGAGAAATCATGCCAGAGCTGGCTGGTTTGCTAAGCTTATATTCGCTGAATGCGAATCCCTGAGAGGGTATGGTAGCTTACTTCATTTATTTTTTTGTTACGAAAAAGTTGAAGCGTACTATGAATGATAAGTGAGGTTTCATTACGTATTTCTTCATTTAAGATGGGAATCAATTTTCAACTATCGGTATTTTAATTTTACTTATCGGTATATCTCGCTCGATCGAACAATAAAAATGTACATTACAGATATCATTTTTTTTTTTACAATCCATAATACCGCCTATGTGTTTGCGAATGATTCTAAACTCGTTGCTAATGTTATCAGATGTTGAAACTGCGGAGGCGAAGGATGAGTGATATGCGTGTAAAATACAGTTATCTAGGTATTGGCGCATCGTTATGGAAAATGATTCGCGGTGACAATCGAACGCGGTGCACGATACCTATCTCAGAGAAATGACATTTTGTAAAATTAGTTATTTTGACGTTTGGACGTATTTCGGTGGAAACAGACGATAAAGAGTGGGCGCCGGGGCCGTCATAAAAGGAGGAAATTATCTCACCGATAACGGCCGCGCGACCAGTGGAAATAAACACTTGGAAATCGCGCTCTTCGTAATATTACGGGTATAGAATGACAATATACCGGTGAAGAGAAAAAAAAACTGTATCAAGGAAATACAATCCGGCTAGAGTTTTTTTGCGCTGTCGAATACGTTTATAAAAATGTCAAGATTTAGGATCGGTACGAAATTCGAGAAGGGGTAACACGACGATGTAGTTGTATCTCGTCGAGTGCGAAATTTATAACGGCTGGCTAAATTTCCTTATATAATCTTTCGAATTCGGGGTTTTGTTAGAGCGCCAAGAAGCGCTTTATCAGCCAGATACCTGGAGTAGGTGGGTTGAAATGGGGTTTTACGGGTCGCGGTGGACAGTGATGACTCGGTGATGTGTACGCTCGTTAAATTTATAACCCGATACTTTTTACCCCTTGTATAAATATGTTTATTTGTTTAAGGTAATTTTTCTTCGATATTTTAGTTTAGGCTGACGTTTATGAACATAACGTCGCTTCGTCGAACGCTTTGATCGCATCTTATGTCGATGTCGGTGTGTTGGATTTTTCTATTAAGAGCTAGAGGATTTGTTGCTGTTGTGATAAATTGATGGTATTGGTGGTAAATGTTGTGATGTATTGGCGTTTAGACAACGCATTTTTTGGGGAAATCCATATTTCTTATTTTTATTCTCGAGTTAAGGTTAGATTGAAACAAAAAAAAAAAAACATAAGCAATCATACCGCTTTACGGTAATGAAGTGTACTCGTTCAATATACGTATAAAGTGATCAAGATAACTGTCCACTTTCTGATCGGTCGTACATCACACGTGTAGTGACCAATCATAAGGCTCGAATTTGATAAAGTCTAGGATATTTAATTCTACTTTCCTAAATAATATCGTTTTGTTTTCATTGAAGATGAACCAAACGACTGAAATATGTTTGTGATTTGAATCATCAACTCATTCAAATTTTCATTTCGCGAGTAAGTGTGTATTTTCCACTTTCCGACTTGTCGATTGGTTGTTACACAAGCATGGTGTACCCAACCAATCAGAAATCGGACCAGTTATCATAATTACTCTATGACATACAGTTTATAAAAATTTTCTGATATTTAAAAATCTGAGCAGTAATGACCCTTTGTGCTGCTCAACTTCTCTTTCCTAAATCATGTAGGCTGTAACAGCTATTGTTTATTATGAAAACTCAGCCAAAAATAAACATTATAATGCTAAGGAAATGAAACTATAAGCATATAAATAAAAATAATAATAAAAATTATAAAATAATAATAAGAAGAAAAAAAAGAAAAAAAACATCAACAGTCATGCTGCATTAATGGAGCTGAGTTTTTAATTCATGTATCACCACCATATTTTGAGGTCGATTACCCAGCCTTCTCCCCTCAAATATCATCTGTGAAGTAGAACTGCTGAGAAGGGAGTGGGGGCAAGTGGGGAAAAAATTCGAATATGTTAGATTTCGCGACCCACTCTTTCATATGAGATCAATAACAAAAAAATCTGAGATATTTGCCCTTTCTCTGAACCCTACCACAAACTGGAGTGATTCTTCATTTTGAGGTGTATCGAAAAAACAAAAAAGTAATTTTTTTTTTGATTCTTAAGAAGGATAAAATTGAACATTTATCAGGTGATTACAAATAGTCTGAAATGCAACAATTTGAAGACCCCACCCTCCTTCGACCTCCCTTCTCAAATCAGGTAAGCTGTAATAGCTGTCGTTTTCAAGTTGAAAATTCGGCTAAAAAAAATATGAAAATGTAGCGAACACAATCAACAAAAAAAAGCGTAGAAATTGATAATTGAAAAAATACAAAAATAAAAAGTGTAAAGAAATGAAAAATTTGAAGTTATGATGAGAACAAAAGAAATTGAAATCAAAAAATTTTAAAAATCGTGAAAAAATTAAAATTTTGCAAAAAATTAAAAAATTAATAAAAGCAGAGTAAAAAGATATGATAAAAGTAAAAATTGTGATAATAAAGGTGAAAAAATTAATTCATGAATTTTTCTTTGTTTATGAAATGTAATAATTTTTTTATATTTATGTATTTTCAATTATTTTAATTTAAAATAAAATTATACTATTTAATTAAAATAAAATTATACTAAATACTTATTTAAGTAATAAACCAGATAAGGTAGCTTATTAAAGGGATTATTACTTTCTGGCATGGTGCATGCGCTTTTGAGCCTCCACCGACCCCCTCTAAAATTAATCTGTTTTTAAAAATGACAATCCGAACTTTTCATAAATACCCAATTATCTATGTCATCGAAAAATAAAAAAAAAAAGTTGGAAGAAATAAATAAACGTAGGCATAATCATATGAAATAATTGTAGAAAAAGTGCCGAAAAACTGATCAGCAATTCGTCGAAACCGACTCGCCTCGTATTTATTGTGCATCAAACTCACCACATATTGAATAAATAATAATAATTTAATTGAATTCGAAATTTATGAACAACCATTAATTAAGTAATAAACCAGACAAGGTAGCTTATAAAGGGCATATTATTACTTTCTGACATGGTGCATGCGCTTTTGAGCCTCCCACCGACCCCCTCTAAAATTAATCTGTTTTTAAAATGACAATCCGAACTTTTCATAAATACCCAATTATCTATGTCATCGAAAAAATAAAAAAAAAACGTAAGCAGCCATGCCGCATTACTGGAGCTGAGTTTTTAACTGGGGCTTGTTTTGATTTAGTAATAACCTTGCTTAACCGTTCATCACTACAGGCCACACCCAATACCAAGTCTGAAAACCCCTACCATCCTTTCCAAAAACACTTAAGAAGTTCAATTTGGCACAAATGTAGTATTTCTTACCATGAAATAATCATGCGAACACATATTTCTCAAATTATAACTATTTGAGGGTCCTCAAATTATCTTCAAATTTTGTAAATCCGCCATTTTGGATCCATTTTGACTCAAATTTAAGTGGTTATATTCTGGTCACAAACTAATCCCACACACAAAGTTTGACCATTCTAGGCCGATTTGGTGATGAGATATGGAAGATTCATGAAATTTCCTGCAGCAATTTCCCCTCCAAAAGCCGTTTTTTGCTCTAACTCCCCTCCAAAATCACTGAGGAAGCTAAAATCAAAATACGTTTGTCACTTGGGCTCATTTTATCATATGACACAGCAATAAAAAATTTTCGACCCCTCCTGTACCCCACCACTATTTTAGGTTGGTAACCCCGCCTTCCCCCTCCAACATCATGTATGGAAGTGAATTCGGGATATAGTATACAACTTATCCCCAATAACCATATGAATTCATATTAATTACATTTTTACCAACTTGAGGCTCCTCAAGCTCTACTCAAAATTTTGATAATCCGCCATTTTGAATCCATTTTGATCCAAATTCAAGAGGTCATATTGTGGTCACCAACTAACCTCACACACAAAATTTGACCTCTTTAACTTGATTTGGTGGGGAGATATGGAAGATTCAAGAAATTTCATGACTCAAAACTTCCTCAAAAAGCCGTTTTTTGATCTAACTCCTCTCAATATGCACTCAAGAAGCTGAAATTTGGATATGTTAGTATCCGTGACTCACTCTTTCATATGAAATCAAAAACGAAAAATTTGAGCTATTTGCCCCTTCTCCAGCCCCCCCTCAAAATTTGAGTGATCCGCCATTTTGAAATTTATCGAAAAAACAAAAAAACTATTTTTGCGCATTTTCAAGAAGAGTCTCTCACCAAATTTTGAGCGAATTTTATGAATACTCGTCGGCGCTACGCGTGGGGGAAAAAAATATATATATATATACCAAAAAGTTGGACATTTGCCAGATGATTACAAATGGTCTGAAACGCAAAGATTTGAAGACCCCACCCTCCCCCGACCTTCCCTTCCCAAATCAGGTAGGCTGTAATAGCTATCGTTTTGTTAAAAACTCAGCTAAAAAAAGTTGGAAGAAATAAATAAACGTAGGCATAATCATATGAAATAATTGTAGAAAAAGCTGCCGAAAAAACTGATCAGCAATTAATAACGAAAGTCTCATAAAATAAAATTGTTTTAAAATGTTAAGCGTATCAAAGAATTGTTTTATGTGTTACCTATGTGCAGGGCTGTATCCAGAAATAGTAAAATTAAGCGGCCCACCGAGAAATCCCATTTTTAATGGCCCATTTAGTATTAATCGGCCCAATTTTTTCTCTCATTTTTCAAATTATGGATTTATAGAATTTCTTTCTTTTTTTTATCATTAAAATTTGGAAATTAAAATGGCCCAGTTCTTACCTCATCGGCCCAAATACTTCGCGGCCCACCGATATTTTGTCGGCGACTCGCCTGCTGGATCCGAGCCTGTCTATGTAGTTCTCGAGCACAAAAGCTGGGAAGTTGCTACTCATTCAAAAGAGGGAAAAAACGATTACGAAGTATAAGTAAAATATCGTTTGTAAAAAAAAAAAATATACATGCGAGCAAAAAGGATCTTATCATTTATGTACGATTTACTGAATGTGAGCCAATATGCAAGAAAAAACATTCATCGAAAAAGGGACAGGCGCGGCTATTTTTTTGGCGAATAATTTTATTCGGTGCGGTAATACAAGTCGTAAAAAGAATGGCAGGCGGAATGTCGTAAATATACGGACGGAAAAGGCGACACGACGCGCAGTTCGGTCACTATATATAATTATATTAAAAACGACGGACACGAGAGGTACACAAAATTGATCCGTTTATTCGTCGACCGCAACCGTTTTACGCGATGGTCGTCCGAAAAACGACGACAATAAATATTTCATGTTCGCAGTCTAAACGCCTCGATATACGGGTATACTTCACTTCTGCATAATTTAGAGACACGTCCAAAAACGAATGGTGCGTGCCCTATTTGAAAACGATAATCATCGATGATTAAGTGATTTAAATAATAGCAAATAAGAAATCGTTAAAAAAAAAATTAAAAATGAAAAACTAGAGAAATACCGAGAATTTATAACTTAAAAAATCGTTTAAGCTGAGCGACGACCACGTTCGATGAATCGACGTTGCTCTCTATAAGTTTACCAAGTGTCGACAGAATTTAAGCACAGGTTTTAGAATCGATAAACATAATTTATTAAGGAAAACCTTGAATTAAGTATAGGTAGTGTTTTTGCTGGCGTATTATAATAAAAATTTACCAATCAATCGACAACAGGTATTATATCGAACAAGTTTGACTTTACGCGTACCATAACCTAGATTTGACTATGTTTACCCTTTTCACATCATTTGCAAAATACATAGTTGGCGACGCGTAATCTGAATTTATGCAGAAGAGGTTTTGCTACAGCGAATATGTAATATACCCCGAGTGTAACTTCGATTTTCGATATACTCCCGATGAATAGAAAGTTGGGGGAGGTTTAAACGAATAGGCACGTCTTAGCCGAGCTCGTTTATTAAATTGTTCGCGGCGTAGGTTCACTATAGCCGCGAAAACTTTTTTCATCGATGTTGAAAAAATTGCGTGTACAACTTTTTTTATACCGAAGAGTTTTCCCATCACTGGTGCCGTCGCCCAGAGACGCGGTGGCAATTTTCAAACAAACGAAAGTGTAGAAATTTCGTTATATCGACGAAACAAAGGCTATAAATTTTATCATTTTTTGCCCCCTTTCAAGAAACGATTTTAAGAGGTTTCTATTTTCTACTCGTTTCGATGATTTAACCGGAGAATGAGTTTTTTTTTTGGGAACCAGGAAACGCCGGTGAATGTTTTTCTTCGTCGATGCTGTCGAGTATCTAATTACATAGCGTGATTGGGCGGATGGATTATTCCTCTTTTCGGGGCTGGTTGTTACTTTTTTATCGAAGAAAAATACCTGAATCAAATATAGTCTTCGAAATAAATGAAATTTCTGAGACTTTTATAAATCAATTTTATCTTTCGTTCACAGTTGAATTTGAATTATGTTTAAATAGGTATTAAAAATATTTCATATAAATCGGTGATCAGCTGAGTACATATAATATTTCAATGTTTCGTCGTTTTTTCTTCAACCTAAATAATAGATCTCGAGTTCTTAAAAGAAAAAATTTTCCTAAAACATGTTCGAATTGAAATTAAATTTTCATTAAATTTCCATATCGTTTCACCAAATGCTCTCAATTTGCATCTGATTCATTTTTTCCTTGGCGTTTTCGTCGAAAATACGTAAAGCTGTACTTCAAAATTGTTGTGTGTGTGTTTTTTTTTAAAGGTTCGTTTATACTATTTAGATATCGTCACCATAAAGTATGCATTTTATTTTCGAAAATAAATTGTACATACTTGCTTTTTGAAGCTATGAAAGTAAAGTATTCCTTCTTCATAGTAAAAAAAAAAAATGTATTCGTAATGCATTAACTAAATGTATTCGAGATGCATACCAAATTACATATTCCACTTCAAGGCTTTCAGTATAATTCAATTACAACGGAAATAAACGATAACACCAAAGTAAAAGCAAAAATTTCCTTTTCATTTATTCACTGAGGCTTTTTGCCATCGTACATAAACCAGTCGCGCTTTTGCTTTGTAGTATGTACACGGAATGACGAAGCGACGTTTATGGGTTATTATTAAATTTTAATGTAAGAGAGATGCTTCTTCGAGATTTTCTGTTAGTTGTTGTCGTGTTGCGTCATGTCGAGCTAATTTACGAAGTGAAGTGATTCGGTTTAGGAGTCATGCGGTGTCACGGAAAATCCGAAAAGAAAATGAAACACTTGGAAGAATATTTGCCAAGTAGATCAATTTAATGTTCTGTTTGACAATTTATATCAATATCAATGTCGTATGAATATCTATAAATGTTCAAAACGCCCTATTTTTAATATATCTACATGACTTTGATTTGATATTATGCTCATTAAATCATATACTGACGTACAATTGACATTAGGTATACAAATACGTACATGACTTGTAGATATATGATATAAAATGTCAAGCGGAGTGTTTGCCTTGATTGTTAAAATACATGCATTTTGATGCATCATTGATATAATATGTTTGAACATTTTTTTGCCTTATGAAGAAATAACAGGGTATGTTGAAAAATTGATAAAACATTAATACAACATGTTATAAGATGCGAAATTGTTATAACATTGATAAAATACCTATGTTGAAATATTTGAAAAACATAATTATGCTGCAATATCATTATTACAACATTATTGTAATGCTGTTGCAACATTACTGCAATATTATTGCAATATTATGCAACAACCCATACTATCAAAAAGATGATCAGATATGATTTAATTAGATTTGATCAGCAAATTATATTATAAGCTTTATCAAATTTGATCAAAACACATCAAGTGTGACTACATTTGATAATGTTTAATAAGGTTCGATCAAATGGTGATTTTTTTTTTTATGAAATCTATCGAAATTTATCAAATTTTATCTAGTCTTTTTTTCATAAGAATATTGTACAACATAATATAGAACATACTTGAATGTTGTGCTAGGTGTTGTAATGTTTATATAATGTACTACAATAGTGTGTAATATACTATGATCTTTTGCAACATGCTATACTCTTTTGCAACATACAACATACTATAATATCGTGCAACATACTATTATCTTTTGCAACAATTACAGTGTTGCACACCGTGCTATAATGTTAGTAATATGCTATAATGTTTCACGATGTTTTGTAATACTTTGCAACATATAATATTATGGGAAAATTATGGCAACATCTTTACGTCCCAGTTTGAAGATTCTGTTTGACGATATTTTCTCCATTTTTTCTATGTAAGGAACACACGTACTAAACGTCATGCTTGCTTGTGCCCTTCTAACACAGCATTAAAACTGTGATAAAGTAATATTTAACGTTGTAAAGTCTCATCAAACCAAAAATTGTAGGGTACAGGCTGAGGCGCAAGAAGGAGTTAGGGAGGCAAAAGGCGCACGGTAATGAACTCGGTTGTAGCGAAATGATTAATAGCACGTCGTCTTCGTAATAGAAAAAATGCGAAGGCGAATTTCGCTTTTGAATTTTCCTTACTGACGTAGAGTAGGTGTTCGTATATTTGGCGAACCTAAGTTTTACACAAATACGCATCCAGACTAGAAGATGGAAGAATGATGAAGTCTAATCGATCGAAAACATGGGTATCTAATGCAAATGAAAGCTATACAAAGACAAGTGAGGTGGGAAGAGAAGTCGATTATTTTTCTGCGTACAAAAAGCAGAAAAGAAACAAAAACGTATTAAAACATTAAAGCTCTAAAACACAATGAAACAAAGCATAATTCTTTCTCTTTAATCGTAATTTGTTACGGAGAATCGGTGGTGTTGTAGAGCACAAGAAGATTAATAGCGTGTTAAAACGAACCTAACGACGGCGGTTTTTTAAGAAGGAAGCGTAATTGAGTCCAAGTCGTTTGTTCATTTAACACCCACCGCATACAGGATACGAGTTGTTCGCGACCTCGTCAGCGATGGATTTTCTGGTCGAGCAAGCAGTTTGAATGGCGTAGGGTAATTTTTGCAAATAACGCTAATCCGCTCGAAATTTTGGGTAATAATCCGACGGCTGGTATTATTTATGGCGTGTACGGTCTGATGATTGTTGTTTAATGGGTACGCAAACGTCGCAGTGGAGAAAAAATGACGAGCGTGGAAAACGTGCTAAATGTATGCAAAATGTCGTGATTCTCGTTAATGACCTTCTTGTGACCGCTAGAGGTTGCTAATTCGGTGAACTGGATTTTTTATTTGAAACTTATTATAGAAACACGTTTTTGGAAGCATGTCCAAAGTATTGTTTTAGGATGGTATCGAATGTTTTGTGTATGTAATCTTAGGACTCGAAAAACTTCGAGAAATATTTTAATTTTTTTTTTTCAATTTTTAGCTGAGATTTCAATTTTTTTTTAAACTTGGCTATTACGTACAGCCTGTCTCATTCAAAACAAGAGATGTCAAACAAGAAAACTCTATATTTTTATATTTCATGATATTTTGTAAGTGATTGGCTAGTGTTGAATATTATCGTACCTATATGCATGAAAATCACTCAAAATTTGATTAGAACATGTTTACTTGAATAACTAAAGTTACAATTATATTTTTTGAAATTTTTGATTCCCTTCAAAATGATGATTCTATTTACTTTTGAATGAGATTATACTTTTATAGGATAAAAGAAATCAAGTACATCAAAGCGACTCAATTTCACCTTCCTATATAAAGCTCGAAGAGAGTTATAGCAAAAAGAAATTTGTAAGGAAATTTTTTGCCATAGAATTTCATGAATCGTGTAAATTTCCTTGTCTAATTCATGTAGAAAGCTCAAATTTTGTGCATGGAGTTCATTGTAGACTAATATAATTATAACTTCATGAATTTAGTTCGAATTAAATTTTAGAAGATAACAAATGGTTCGAATTTAAAGAAGATTTGAGAAGCCTCATATATCTCTAATTTTTCAAGTATATCTCAAATTCAAATACACAAATCTGTTGGTCTCCCACATATTGAAATTTTGAGGAGTTGATGCGAAAGATGATTTTTGCAGGGGAAATTTGGACATGAATTTTCTTGAAACTTACCTCCTCATAGAGTGTAACTAGAAGGCTAAAATTTTATACTTACGTATATGAGTTCTCTTTAAAACATAATATACGAAAGCTCATATTTAGTTTTGATTTATGACACATCTAAAAGGGATTGGTTTTCATCCTTTGATCACATCAACCTGAAAAATTCAAATTTTCTACATGAATGTGATTAGCAATCATAATATGACTTTTCTAATTTGGTTCAAGATTGATCTAAAATGGTCGGTGGTCAAAATTTGAAGGAAACTTTATTAGTTCTAAAATGCTGAATCGTGTAATCTATAAAGTGAATAGGACGAAAATGATGGATTAGTAATTATTTGAATTTGAGAAGAATCTGTAAGATGCTAAATAGCTTAGATTCAATAAATATTAGTTATGTTGCACAGCAATGCAGTATGTTGCACATCATAGTGCGTTGCAAAATATTATACTTAATTGTTGCGTAACATCAGAATGCGTTGCAAAACATTATAGTGCTTTGCCAAACGTTGTAATTGTTGCAAAACATCACAGTATGATGAACAACATTAGAGCATATTGCACAACACTGTATCATGTTGCACAGTGTTGTGTATGTTTTCGTTTATTGTTTCATGTTGTAACAATAGTACAGTAATGTTGCAATAATGATAGTAGAGTAATTTTGCATTAACATTAATAATGTTTCAACACGTTTTTCAAATATTTTAACATTGTACTCAATCTTGCTTCACTCAATAAAAAAGTTTAACTGCATCATTTGCAAGCTTAAACATGCTCACATCGAAATTTTAGCTCTATTAATGAGGCGTGACTATGCTATTTTATCATCACTTCTAACATTGAAAAACATACAGTACCTTTTAATGAAAATGATGACATAAAATACTGAAGTGTATGGAAGTACTCGCCAAAGATATTCAATCATTTTTTATTCATAATAATTCTGAACTATATCAATGACTCGGCGAAATGTAGTCTGTGTTATTTTCCTGAAATACCTGTCTAGTAAATTAAACCAAACTAGTTTTGAGCGAATGCATGGAATTCTTCTTTATTCATTGTGATATACATTAATTATGATGTGGATACCCTCGTATAACCAATTCAACGAGAATACCAATAATGACATTTATAGGAAATTTTCAAAAAATGATGCAAACATCACCTCAACGACTTTGCGGTATTGCTTCAGCGTTAGACGCGTATTTACGCAACAAAGCGTTTGTTTTATTCAGCAGTAACGAACGTTAAACGCATATAACTGTCGAGTCGAAGTCTTTTGAGAAAATTGCTCATTTATTATGTATATACGACTCGTTTTCACTATATGAAGACTCGTTTAACCAATAAGACGTGTTGTATTTAAACGTCGTTGTATGCTCGCGTACATGGCGTACGTGTATAGTATGCCGCAAAGCGCTAATGAATATAAAAACAACTTGAAATTATGGGTGCTCCGTTGCGACGAGCCTGAGCATAATTTTCAACTCCTTTTAGGTTTTCCTTAGCGGCGCAGAATTCATAATTTCTATTAAAACGTTGGTTTTCTGTGTTGCAGGGTTAGAGTGGAGTATTACGTGAATGAAAATACGTTGAAAGAACGTCTACAAATATATTTTATCAAAAACCAGCGCTCAAGTAAGACCTATATGTGTTATAGTACCTAGCTACCCACCTAGTATTTTATTTATTATACCGTGTAATGAAAAAACAAATAACATATATCGAATAAAATTTGTTTACGAAATCGAGAGAATAATGCGGATCTGTTCCATTCCCAAAACTTCGAAAGCGCGAAATAAACAATCTAATAAATAAACGATAAATTCCGAATTAATTAATCATCTACGAGGCGTAAAAGAGCGTAAAAAGGTTGCTATTGGAAGAGGTGAGAGACAAATTCTATCGGTTATGAAAATTGAAAAAAAAAGGTAATAAAATGCCGCGTAAATAAATGTCGGAAGGGACCAACATCATCCGACACAACAAACACTTGCGACGAGGCCGTACGTAAAAAGACGACGTTTGAGGTAAATACCAATAAGCGAGTAAATTAGTTAATCATTCATTGTGTACGTACGATAGAGGCGCGCATAAGTCAACAAATATGATTGATTGTCGAAACCGCTGCGCTTGGTACGTGTGTAGAACGACGCCGACGGTTACATATGGCAGAAAATTAATAGAAAAAAATTTTTTCCCACATTTTTCCTCGAAGTTCTCGAGCCGCGTTTCTCGTTTGTCAAGATTTGTCGCATTTTGACGCGTATCAATAACACCACAACGGCGTCAGCAAATTTCAAAGTATATATGTATAATATGAAAAAAAACTAGTTTAGTTGGGAAGAAGCACGCCAGCTCATTGGATTATCTTTACATAGTGTCGATGAAGTTATATTCTAATGCATGGGAATAATAAACGTCGACATATTTTGGCAAAAATGTTCCACATCGTTCTAGCCGCAATCGCGAAGTCGTCTCGTTAAATTGTCACACGTAAACAAATCAGTTTTCATTCGTACCTATTGCCAGTACGCGACGTCTTCGCATCATCGTTAGAAAATTGAAATGTACCCCTTCGTCGAAAACTAAACAGTTCGCGCGCGTTATAATTTTATTAAGTTTTTCCATCCTCCGCCGATCGTTTGTGGTTCCACGCATGTCACGTGAAACGATAAACGAAAACGACGCGAGTTCGTAAGTTGTCACGCTCGAATACGGGTTTCAGAAAATGACACTGAGTCGAGTTTTTCACGTTCATATTTCACGGCCAAATGGGAATTTGAAAAATGAACTTTACACTTTTTCACCGTCGCATAACCGGCACGACGTTTAAATTGGTAAATGACGGTAGGAAGCAACTAAGAAACTGAATTTCATCAATAAAATTCGTTGACAAAATTCCGCATATAAGCTTTTCATCATTGTATGACACATTAAAGTTGGGGCGCCTTTGGTTGCGCATAATTTGCAATACTATAATTTAAATCTGGTTACCTAATATAGGTTGATGGTAAAGTACTAATTCCTCAACATTGCTGGGATAATATAAAAATAGCGTTACATGCTAGACATTGCATATTTAGCGTTAACATGTTGTACTGTATGTACAATTCATGTCATATGACTACAATTATTTTACATACAAAAGATCACATAATAAATGTAACTAATCAATTCCTTCTAGTATTATGTTGGAATCTTTGCACACGGTGTTTATTAATCAATGCAACGCACGGTAGTATTGATAAATTGACAATGTTAGACCACATATTGCAAAATATTGTTGCAAAATTACAACACGTTGATGCTACATTGCAACTCATTAATATAAGATTTCAACATGTTTACATAGTATTTAACATGTTGATGTACTTTTGGACAATTTTGGTGCAACATCGCTAAATTCCAATCTTATATTGCAAAATGTTGTTGCAACATTACTGTAAAACTGCAACACGTAGTTGATGCAATGTCATTTCCATCCCTCTTCTTCCCTCCACATCTTTTTTACGTACGTGTTGATGAAATTACACCATTTGCCACATCCTACGCACCTGATGCTCCTTCTTTATTTTCCTTTCCTTATTTATTTCTCATTTTGCTAGTTTACATTATATGAATATTCATTACAAAATATTTGTTTCGTGAAGCTGTTCCAACAATTCTCTTATGCTCTCCACTCTTTTGTTGCATGTCGTTCCTAATTAAATTGTGATAATTTTCACATCTTATTCAAATGCATGTGATGTAGATTTGAACAAACATCAATGCCAAAAAAATTATAATAGCATTTTTCATGTACAATTAAAAGGTGTATGCTGTACACAGTGTACGGAGTGGGGATGTACATTTCATTAATGAAGTACATATTTTCATGTTAGCGCCTGAAACTAATATTGGTAATAAATCTAAAAACCCACTTTCGAAGGCTCCGTCGACAGAATTAGTGCGTGGAAGGGTTGATTAGGTTTCAATTTGTTATTCGGGATGCAGCTCCAATATTTTCCATGAAAAAAAAAATGTATCTATATATATAGATAGATAATGTCCAGGTTTGACCTTCATAGCGTGCAGCTTGCCTGAACAATTAATTTTAAATAGTGTTCTCTCAATATTGATTTATTTTACCCTAATATATCTGAAGTTTAATAAGTATTAATGAATTGTGGTGAAAAATGTATAACGTTAAAACTTTATTCTACAGGAGACATTAATTCTGTACAATGTAACCATTTGTTTCAGGTTTACGAATACGTATAGCAAACTTATTTTTTAAGCTGTTGACATGCTTCCTTTATATTTTAAGGGTAATTACAGATACAAATCCGACCTTCGCTACTTGGTAAGTTCTTATAATGTAGTCCTATCTTTTAATGGATACGAAATCATTTTAAACATTAACCACCTAATTTCAACTTGTTCTCATTCAACAAATTATAACTGTAAAGAAAACGTCGACTTTTATTAAATATTTACTTCACATCTAATGTACTTAAACCTTACAAAGAAGTCGACAGAGAGAAAGAAAGAAAGAGAAAGAAGAGGTGCGACAGGCTGACACAAAGTAGGAAAAAAGAACGCGAAAACCTTAGTCAACCGTTACTACTTAATGGTAATTTATAAAAATCAGGAAACCCGTGCAAAGCGTACTGCGGATATTTGAAAAGGCGCAGCTTTGCATATAAGATCGTATCTTTGTAAATTTCCCACGAGAAATTGTCTCCCCTTGTCTGTGCTTTTAAAAGTGAATTTGGTGAGTAATTCGGTTTGACATGTGAAAGAATAGCGGTATCGTGGAAGGTTTTTATTTTCCTCTTTGTCTATTTTATTTAATCTTTTTCTCTCTTTCTTTCTTTCGCGAATGAAAAGAATACCCGATTATTGTAACTAGATTAAGGAACGATGGCGGGTTTAGCTGTATTAATAATCGTGTTTAATGATTGACAGTTACAATTGCACCGTTGGGGATAAGACGGAATTCTTGATATCGCATAATTTAACTGAAGAAGAATTTCAAGAAAATCCTAAAATTAATTGGGACGCTATCTTATGGGTAAACCGTCCCGTTGAGCTTTGGTTCTTGCAGTTTATTTTGGCTGTTATTAGTTTAAGCGAAACTCTTCTCTTGGCGTATCTCGGATACAAGGTTCGTACTTCAGTAATAATATTTGCTAATTAATTTCGTTTATTATTGTGTACGTTCTCGTCTAATCGAATTTCTTTTCGATATCGCGAGGGGGGCTCTAAATTAGCTTCAAACTGTATTATCCCTGTTGCGAGTTACGATGAGCCTGATTCCTTTGGGAAATTTTAAAACAACACGAAGCATATCTCGCTTCATTGCAAAAGCAACGAAAGATGATTTTCAAACTATTTTAATGTTGAAATTTTAATATTTGTTGATCGATGTGGTATAATGTGATGTATTCCCCTATTTGCGAAGTGAATAAGTAAACAATGATGAACTGTTTTACATTCGAATTGATGCGATAGCTAACTTCGATGGTGACGAAGAACGGAGGTAATTAAGGGCTAGCCTATTGTCAATTTGGTAATAATAGTATCGCTTCACATATCATGGTATTGCGATAAAAGCTCAAAGGCATAAGACAAACTGTAGTCAAATTTTCATATTTGAATTTTATCCATTAAACGAAGCCTTGCCTGGCATATAACAAAATTTTTTGGCTTGTGAAGTAACAACGAATAGTTTCGCAATCAAATATTCTCAAAACTTGAAGTATGGCTGTGTTGATTTCACCTAAAAAAGACTGTGAGAATTGTAGCCAACCTATTTGTTTTAGTATTATGCCAAAATTTTTGCGCTACGTGTTAACTAATCAATCGGATATTCAGGAATATTAATATATCGACAACGTTGAAACACATAATATTGTAAAATGTTGATGCGACATTATAATGTATTGATGCAATATTTCAACATGTTCATGAAACAACTGCAACATGTTAATAGAACATTTCAATGTTTTGTTGCAACATTGCATGTTAATGCAGCATATTGTGATATTGATACAACATTGCAGCGAGTTAATACCTACAACACATCATGCAATATTGCAACATGTTGATGAAACATCACAACATATTGGTGCAACATTATAACATGTTGATGCAATGTTGTAACAATGTAGATATAATGTTGCAACGATGTTGATGCAGCATTACCATATGCTGATACAACAATGCTTTATGTTGATGCAACAATGCCATTACCTCGTATATTTTTAACTTTGCTACAATACACCAAATCTCGAATTATAAGCTCGCAAATCGTACCTAATAAAGATAGACTGTCGTAAAACGATAGGGAAATTATTTTAGCGCATGCAAACCTTTCGTACGGAGTCTAATTCGCCTTTGCTTGGGCCAACTGACATTTGGATTAACGAAATTTAACGATATGCACCGCATTACCTAACGTTATAACGTAATTACCACATTGACTGTCACATCTTGGGGTAATGTAGTCTCACAAAATAAAGGAAAGGATGTCAGAATGATTCGATTTAAATCTACTTTCTCGACTTAGTCTCGTAACAGCTGAGAATATGTTGAGAAAAATTTTAATTTTCTATATTTTCATTATTCACAGGGAAACGTGATGCAACAATTACTTTCATTTCATTTTATCGTAGAACTACTTACTACCGTTCCATTTGTATTTACTGTAAGTATGGGTTGTCACTTGGCCGTCGAGAGTTATCGTTGGGTATTGGACTTGGATAATTATTATACTCAAGGGAAAAGATCTTGGTGAAAAGAAAAAGTGTTCCTCTCTTTACCTAAGAAGTAAAAATTTGAAGATCCTCACTGTGGAACTGCATACATCTCGCACTCCGATAATTTTTCGAAAACAAGACTGGATTTGAAATTTATCTGTAAACGAATCTCATTGAAAACTTAGCTCTAATTAAACAGCATCGATGCTCATTGCTCACAGTTTTTTTTTTTTTCATTTATAGTTCTCTCATTTTTGGGGCTTTTTCAGATCCTTTCAGAAATTTTAGAACTACAACAACTATCTGTTTTACCCCTCTCTCTCTCGACGACCTTTGTTGTTACAGAATAAGATGAAGCGAAGGAGGTGGACAGTGATACTATCTTTTTGTTACAGCTTTTTTGGCGACCATTAGTCAATTTATTTATTCCAGTATTTTTGAATTGTTGGTTGGCCAAGAAGTCTTTGGAAAATATGTTTGTAAGTTATAAGATTTTTGAAAATTTAGAATAATTTGTGCTAAGTGTAGTCGAGATAATCTGAATGCGTTGTAATTTCGCAGAACGATTTACACAGAGCTATGCAAAAATCGCAATCGGCGTTATCTCAGCAATTGATGATACTGTCGGCGACGTTGTTATGTTTAGTTTTCACCAGGTAAATAAAGGATTCAGTTTGACCGCAACGATAAATTATAGGAACGCGGTTAAACGCGGTCTAACGAGTATACATATTTGGTAATCTATTTGCGGTTGAATTTTCGCAGCGTGTGCGGTATACAGCATTTTCAAAGAGCTGGGCACAGGCATCTGAATTTGTTCCAAGCCACGTATTACGTGGTGGTTACATTTTCGACCGTAGGATACGGGGATTTTGTACCGGATATATGGCCTTCGCAGTTATACATGGTGCTGATGATTTGTATAGCTTTGATCGTCTTACCGACCCAGGTAACCGATGATGAATTTTTCAAAAAATATTCCCATCGGATTGCGTTGTATGCGTAGTGTATAGAAAAGAATGAATGGGGAATTTATTTTCGCTTATTTGCCAGCGCGAAATGTGAGCATTGAAAGGAGCACGAACGAAGAGAAAATAGAAGGAGATACTTTCTGCATAGAAAATAGGATTTTTCCCACAAAACCTGTATCTTATACGGTTGTAGTATTTCGTTATCGAGTATAAGAAAATACATGGGTAGAGATGAGGATTGAACGAGATACCATTTGAATGAAAATATAATGTATGGAAAAGCAATGTGAGCAAAGTGTTAGCATGTGGGTGGTATTTGCGCTTCATTTTTTCTACCCTCAACATCAGTATGCAGTGGAAAGAAAAACGGAACGGAAAGGGATATCGTACTGTACTGATGAAAGTAACTGAAATATTGTGAAAATAATTTCCACGATTTTGTCGACAGTTCGAGCAATTGGCTTTCACGTGGATGGAAAGACAGAAACTAGGAGGCTCGTACTCGTCGCATAGGGCGCAGTCGGAGAAACACGTGGTCGTATGTAGTACGACGTTGCACGCGGACACGATAATGGATTTTCTAAACGAATTCTACGCTCATCCGTTATTACAGGTGAGTATCGTAATACGACAACGAGAAAAACGCTCGAGCTACGATATCCTGGACGCTAAAGTTCTATCGTACTGACGTTTCGGCGTTTCGGCGTTTGCGTTTCATTTTCACGAATTTTGTTGCCAATGTAGCCAGTTTATAAAGACCAAAATGTACTTACAGGATTATTTTGTGGTGTTACTGTCGCCTATGGAGCTAGATACAACGATGCGAATGATACTACAAGTACCCATATGGGCGCAAAGGGTTATCTACATACAGGGTTCATGTCTGAAAGATGGCGATTTGTCAAGAGCGCGGATGAATGAGGCTGAAGCCTGTTTCATCCTAGCGGCTAGAAATTATGCTGATAAGACGGCAGCGGTACGTAATTCGATGATTGAATTAGAGCTGTCCAAGAATGAATATTAGTTAAGGGTGTTTTTGGCAGGATGAGCATACCATTTTACGATCATGGGCGGTGAAGGATTTTGCTCCAGATGTTGCTCAGTACGTGCAGATCTTCAGGCCGGAGAATAAGCTTCACGTGAAATTCGCCGAACACGTGGTCTGCGAGGATGAGCTCAAGTATGCGCTGTTGGCCAATAATTGCACGTGTCCGGGAGCTTCAACGTTGGTCACGTTGTTACTGCATACGAGCCGGGGGCAGTAAGTCACAAATGTTTCTTAAAGCTTTGGATAATTGGGGTGGTCATAAAATTAAGTTTTTTCTCCATAAACATTGGCTACGCCTGATCTTGGAAAGTTGTCAAATGACTGAAAAACAATATTCACAAAGAAAGTAGCGTATTCAAGACCTGTTTTTGGGCCCATTCATTCACAAACTTTCTTGCTCAAAAGTTGTTCATGATTCTCTTGACTTCAAACTTCAAATTAGGTACTGAAATTTCATAAATATTGTATCATGCAATTCAAGTGAATAAGAGGTAATACATTTCCTCAATTCAACTTCTTAGATGGTTTTGAAAGGGGTAGCTGGGAGTTTTCCTATTCTGTAATGAGTATGATCTGTGTACGTAAACAAGTTGACTATATCAAGTTTAATTAGAAATTCAGCTCTAGTAATTGGGCATGGCTGCTTAAGAGTTTTTCAGCTACTTAAAATGATAAGTTATAGAAGACATCGGGTAAAAGACATTATTTCAATAACCAATCCAAATCCTTTTAAATAAAATTTTGCCTTGACAGAATTTTTCCCACCATTTCAAACCTATTTTCGGAGGTTCTCAATGTAGTATATCTGTGAGGGGGGGGGTCTAAATGGTTTTGATATGGTAAAAGTGAGTTGATTATTAAAACAATATCCTTACGCAACGCTCTGGATTATAACTAATCATTTCACATCAACAGTTCAAAAATAATCCAACAATGATTCGAAAATGATGTTTCCCTCACCCCTTGCTGGAGTTAATATCAAGTACCAGCAGTGGAAACTTATTAAAAGTATATCTATTCATGCTTCTTACAGTAGTGATAGACTGACTAAAAACTGCTGCCATATCCTCTCCGGTAAACTTATCGAAGAGGCAAGCGAGAAGAAAAATGGGGTACGTAAGGTTTTATAATGTCTTTCATAAAAAAAAAAACAAAGGAGCCATAAATCGCATCGTTGTGTCTGCCATCATGGTTGGTCACTCTACGAGCTCCTGCTGAGAAGCAGTGTTAACAGAGTGCCACTAAATAACAAAAGGGATCATAATACCATGAAACATGGTATTGTCGAAAGGCCTTATTCGTAGCATGAGAAAATGTGGTCAACTGCCTTACTATGCACAATTCTATACAGCTCTCGATTCCAGGCTTTTTCAAGCGCACTTAAGGAGTCGAAATTTCTGAAAAAATATACAATAACTTTTAAGCAATAAAATTCGGAGATAGGTGGACCCAAAAAAAGGCTTATTTGTACTCTTTTTTTGGAATCGTATGATGTCTAAAGGTTCCATTTCACCTTTGGATATTTTTATGCTTGGGTATTCTCTGAAATTTGATGATTGAGAAGATAATGGTCTCAAGTTTCTTAGAGACCTCATTTACAGCAAAATGAGTTTCCAATTTGCTTGAAGTTTCAAGGTTTTTCCTCATCAGACAAAATACCAAAATTTTTACCTTTTTGGTAAAACATGAAAATCATAACAGGTTATGAAATTCTTTTATAATAGTGTTTTCAGATCTCTAAAAAACTTTTAGACCCTAAATCCGTGAATTTCATGATTGAGCCTATATCGATACATTAAACTTTTCGAAAGAGAAACTCATGTGAAAAAAATATTTTTATACTACTAAACTACTCATTGATAATATTTCCAACAAATATGCAAAATAATAGGATATACCGCTCTACTATTTATTGTGTTGAATTGTGTGATAGGTTGTGATGCAATATTATAAGTCAAGAGCATCAGTAGGGCGATAGTACAACAATGAAGTAGAATAGTAATGTGTTCTTTCTTTTCCCCTTAACCAAGGGGAAGGTGATATCCATTGTCATACCGCTATACTGCTGTATGACTGCACTACTGTACTCCTTGAAAATAGATCAACCCCCTCCCCCACTACATTTATCGTACTATCAACACAATAAATAGTAGAGCAGTATATCCTATTATTCAGCCCATTTGTCGAAAATATAATTGATGAGTAATTTAATAGTATGGTATAATTTTTTTGCATAGGAATAGCACCTTAAAATATTTATTGATTCTAATATTTTTATCACGAATGACGTTTTTAGTCATCTGTCAACTTTAAGGATGCCAATGTTGCCATTGTTGGAAAAAAAAATTAGAAGCACTATTACTTGAGATCCGAATTCCTAAATTTTATGTGCTCTTAGGGAAGGTCAGACATCCACTGAAGAATGGCATCGCTTGTATGGACGCTGCTCGGGTAATGAAATATACCACATAAGACTCAGCGATAGCAGATTTTTCGGCGAATACGAAGGCAAAAGTTTCACTTACGCTAGTTTCCACTCACATAGAAAGTAAGATCCCATCTTAGCATCACTCCATGTATAGCCGGCAGTCTATGCAATATTAGTATTTATATTTATGCTTTAGATATGGTGTAGCGTTGATAGGCGTACGTCCTGCCGAACTGCCAGAATTTTACGAAGATACCATATTACTGAATCCAGGTCCGAGGCATATAATGAAGAAAACTGATATTTGTTATTACATGAGTATCACCAAAGAGGAAAATTCCGCGTTCATAGTTGCCTCCAATCAGACCAACGGCACGTCTACCGAGCTGCCAAAGACTGATGGTAAATCCACGCTTTTATCGCAGTTAGAGGTATTCCAAGTCCTAAACTATTAATTATGTCTGTAATTCCACGCAGAGCCCGAAATGCAGCATCATGAGAAGAAAGAAACGCCAATTAATATGACTGAAACGACTACCACTCTTACTGGAAATCACTTGGGTATACCGAAGCCTAATGAAACGAATCCGAATTTGTTAAGTCCAGAGGTTCTAAATCAGAGAAGAGGTATGTCCTGTTTGAACTACAGATGTTGGTGCCTGGAATATATTACAGTTACAAATGCGAACCTAAAATTGAATACCATCATAGGTAGTCGCAGACCAAGCATATTACCGGTGCCAGACATGTTCACCAGTTCATCGTTCAACCTGTCTGGTGTAGCTCAAGATGAAGGTGATGAAAGCGAAGATGAATTAGAAGACGAAGTGCCATGGAGATCGCCGAGCGAAAAAATAGCGTACGTATCCTACATAATTTATTTAAGATTCAGTTCTTACCAGAGTGAGTTTTTCAACTTAAAGGGATTGACGCTTCTACAAGCATTAAAATTAAAAAAAAAAAAAAAAAAAAATGAAAAAGATCTCCTCATAACTATGAAAGAGAGAAAGAAAAGAGATCCAGCGAGTTTCGAGTACTTCGAATCGAAATCACCTAGAAATAGCTTGGTTTTAATAGACGTGCTTATATCTCAATAGGAAGCTGATTATACGTTGGTAACACTTGTGCGAGTATAAGGGCTATGTTACCTCATTCAACAAGTGCGAGACGCGAGACGCCGATGACCTCGCCGAATCGTAGGAAAATTGCGTTAGGTATTTTTTAAATGCCGTTAATTCGATTGTCGCCAAGATTAATCAGCTTCCTATGTGCGTTTATTTTGCTCGTCTCACACGTTCTTTCAATACTCAACGTATTATTCACGACGCACGAACAAAAAGCGAGTTCAAGCACTCGGATACATGTACCGGAACTAAGCTATTTTACATTAGGTTGAAATAAGAAAAAAAAATGTTGATGATTGATTTTTATTTGGTTGTTGTTTTTATTTATTCTTTATATATTTGCGCTACTGTTTTTTTGTTGTGGAGCATGTTTTATCGGTGTTCGCTTGTACTTTGTGTTCAGATTTCACATTTCCTCGGCGGGAGATGAGACTTATGTCCCGCCTGTTTGGCATGCCGAATGGGCCAGGTAAGTGCGGGAACAGCATAAATACACGTGCTTCATGACACCCTTTACCAGGGAGATAGTGCTTGAGTAGAGATTGGCTTTGACTTTGGTAACGTTTGTTTACGAAGTAGTCGAAACTCGTCAAATAGTACTTGGTATGCGCGGCTGTGTAGATACGTGTCGTTCGAGTACAGCTGATAAATTAGGATTAGAGATCAGAGTAATGTATCAATCGGGATTTTTTTCTTTTTTTGGATGAGTAATGCGCGATCATTATGTTACCTATATCTACTTGTACTCATGTAGACATCTTTTGCCAAGTCTGCTTCATCTTGACTAATAATTTGAAAGAGGAACAAATGGGAAATTTCCCTTGAGCTGCACTTATCGAAAATATCTATCAAGTAGCAGAAAGTTCTAATCCATTCCTTAAAAAAAAAAAAAAAAAAAAAAATTAAATCAATTTTGAGAATGCAAGATTAAAAAAAATTCAAACATTTATAAAAAAATTTCAAACAAAAAAATGAGAGGCAGTAATTTGAAAAATGAAAAAAAGAAAATCTAAAAAAAAAAAATAGAAGAATCTCCAAAAATGGAAGAAATGTTCAAAAATCATAAAATCAAAATAAAGTGAAAGGATTTCAAAAAAAAAAAATTAATTCAACTGTAAAAAAATGTTAATCATATCAAAAAAAAAATGTTTAAAAAAAAACAAAATACAAGTGTCAAAAATGAATGAAAAAAATACAAACTTGAGTTAAGAAATGTCAAAACAAAATTCAAAAGAAAACTTTAATGTAAAACATGTTAATCAATATTCAAAGAAAATATTCAAAAAAAAAACAAAAAACAAAAAAGTAGATATCAAAAATTGAAAAAAAAAGTTAAAAATAATTCATAAGTTATAATATGTCGAAACAAAAAAAAATTATGATAATAAAAAAAATCCTAATTTAAAAAACTCAAAGAAAACAGAGAAAATATTCAAAAAAAGACCAAAAGTATGTATCAAAAGAAAAAAAAAGTGATAAAAAAATAAGCAAGTTGAAAAATGTTGAAACAGAAAAAAAAATTAGTAAGAAGAAAAAATGTCAACAAATAAAAGAAATTCACAAAAAGGATACAATTCTATACTGAAAAAAAAATGTTTGAAATTTTATAAAAAGTTTGAAAAAAAATTAAAAATCAATAGGTACTTTGAAAAACTACAAAAATTGAACAATAAAGAATAATTTAAAAAAAAAAATCAAAGAAAATATCCATAAATAAAGAAAATATTATAGAAATAAAAAAATTCGAAAATAGAAAAATACCTAAAAATTTCTAAAAGAATATAAAATGAAAAAATATTTGAAAATACCACAAAAAATTTAATGATGTAGATAATTTTAAAAGAAGAAATTCAAAAAAAATCAATACCAATCAAGTAATATCAGCAAAATCAAAGAGATATCCAAAAATTAAGGAAACGCCCACAAATGTAAAAAATTTCAAAAATATCCCAATCACAAAAAAAAAATTCAATAATGATCAAGGAATACAAAAATGGAAAGGAAAGGTATCATGAAATAAATAATATTGAAAAATTGAAAAAGAAATCCAAAAACAAAAATATGTATATCAAGGAAATAAACAAAATTTTTTAAAAATGAAAAAATTATCAAGTCTTTAAAAAATGTAGTATTATTAAATGAAGTGTCTAAAGGATTGAAAATTGTTCATATCTAATTTGAAAAATAACAATTTTGGGGAAAAAACACTTGTCTAATCTAGAATCATGGAAACAAAAAATGTTCACTAAAATAATATACCCATTTCCCCACCCCCATTTCACCCAGAAAATACGTACAACCCTTTAAACCCTCGTGGGAACTGATTCCCTTGGTTAGATACCTTTTTTGCTTATGTGATCTGTTATCCTTTAGCTTGTAAACTCGTATAGTTGTGATTTAACCAAATAAAGGGCAATGATTAGATGCGTCTGATGAATGTCCGTCACCTAACATGTAACCGTGAATTCGTAAAATTGCCTAATAGATAGTGGCTAATAGAAGTAATTAACCGGATGAAAGAAGCGGTTGCTTTATAGAGCTTTAGGTATTCTTAAAAATATGGCCTCATTTATGTATAAAGTGCCTGAGAAGTTGCTACGAGAGGGCATTACATAAAGTATAAAAGTAGAGAACTAGAGAGACGCACTATGTACATATATACACTTGCATGTGCTCGTGATTCTTATTCTCGACTCGTATATTACCCGAAATTCATTACGAAGGCGCTATCTGGCGGATTTTTAATGTGACTTCGTCTTACAGAATCGTTAAAGGATTTCCACCGGTGTCACCATACATTGGCGTCAGTCCAACTTTATGCTATTTATTAAAAGAGAAAAAGCCTTTATGTTGCTTGCAACTGGCTCAAGTATGGATTACTTTTTGAAAGCACTAAGATATGATTTTTACTAGTTTTGGATAATTTAACAGACTTCACTTTTGATTTCAGGTGTGCGAGCATTGTAGCTACCGAAATGCCAATGATTATAATTGGCAAAACGGTACCATCATATTAGCCGCTGATTATGCTTCCAATGGCATATACAATTTCATAATACCCCTTCGAGCTCATTTTCATACAAAAACTACGTTAAATCCAATAATTATACTTTTGGAAAGGAGGCCAGATATTGCATTTTTAGACGCTATTTCATATTTTCCCTTAGTGTATTGGATGCTTGGCTCTATTGACTGGTAAATACCTACTCGTAGTATTGGGACATTGATGGTAGATGATTGGTTAATCATGATTTGGATTATAGCCTCGATGACTTATTACGAGCCGGTATCACGTTAGCTGAAAATGTAGTAGTAGTGAATAAAGAATTGAGTAATTCTGCCGAAGAAGATACATTAGCTGATTGTAACACTATTGTCGCCGTTCAAACTATGTTCAAGTAAGCGAAAAGGATGCAATGTATGTACCGGCGGTAATAAAGGTATATTTTCTTACTCACCGATATTTTTAATCGCATAGATTTTTTCCCAACATTCGAAGTATCACCGAATTATCACAATCATCGAATATGAGATTTATGCAATTCAGAGCTCACGATAAGTACGCCTTACATTTGTCGAAAATGGAAAAGGTAATTTTCGAATTATTTTAAGTAAATGAAGATCAAACTTGGCATTGAAAGTAACAAGTAATAATTATTTATATTTATTTCATTCAGCATGAAAAAGAAAGAGGATCTCATATATCGTATATGTTTCGATTACCCTTCGCCGCTGGTTCTGTGTTCAGTGCTAGTATGCTGGATACTTTGTTGTACCAAGCATTTGTTAAAGATTACGTGATCACTTTTGTACGACTATTGTTAGGGGTTGACCAAGCACCTGGGTCTGGATTTTTAACCTCGGTAAGTAGGATTATGAGTAATAATCTAGCTCCTGTTTAAACCTTTCTCCGTCATAGAAAGTCAGTGAAAATTTTGCTTCTGGCTGTTCTCCTTCCCCTCCATCTCCAAGATGTGTAGCGGTGCATTTTTAATTTTTGATATTTTTTTATCATTCATTTTAGGTATCTAAATTGTTGGATAAGTACATACGATTACTTTTGATTTTTTAGAGTTTTTTCTCTTTTAAATTCTTTTCATTTTTCAACATTTTTTTCATTTTTGAACACTCATCTTTGATTTTTTTGTTTTTTGTATTATTTTTTACTACGTTTTTCATCTTTAGACTTCTTTTCGTTTGGGGATTTTTTCATATTTCCTTCATTTTTAAACGCTTTTATATTGTTTCAGTATTTTATTTTATTTTTGTGGTATTTTTTTCTCCTTTGACGTATTATTGTTTATTTTAAATTTTTTTTCAAGGTTTTGTTTAGCTTTTAGACATCTTTGTGGTTTTTGAATATTTTAAATTATTTGATATTACATTTTTTGGTGCTTATTTGTTTATTTTTAAACATTTTCTTTTCAACATTTTTTTTGATTTTTCAACCGTTTCTTTCATTTCATAACTTTTTTCATCTTTTTAATGCTTCCTTCATTTTCATACAGTTTTTTATTATTTTAATATTGTTTCATTTTTGGAATTTCTTTATGTATTATTTATTTCTAAATTCTTTTATCATTTTTTGGAATGTATTATTTAATTTTCAAACATTTTTATCATTTTGAGAAATTTTAATTTTCCAATTTCTTAAAAGGTACGTAATTCATTTTTTAATTATTTCGTCTTTTTTCAACATTCCTTTCTTTTTCAAAGTCTTTTTTCATTTTTTGGAGAACCCTTTTTTTTTAATGTTTTAGTACTTATTTTTTAATTTTTGATATATTATTTATTTTATAATTCTAATTTTATTTTTCAGTGCTTGTTTTTGGAATATAATAAATTCATTCGTAATTTTTCCTCATATTCTGCATTTTTGATTTTTTTGATGTGCATATTTTTTCATTTTTTGATACATATTTGTTCATTTTCAGACTCTTCCTTCTTTTATAAACATTTTCTTTTATTATCATTTTTTTTTTAATTTATGTTTTCGCATTTTGGGGTCTTTTTATTCACCAATTTTTCATCTTCTTCTTTCAACATTTTACTTAATTTTTATTTTTATTTTTTCATTTTCAACATTTTCCTAATTTTTGAAAACTTTTTTTTTATGAAATTATTGCTCACTTTTTATCTCTTTAAATTTTTTGATGTTTCTCCATTTTAAGTTTATTAATTCTTTTTCTTTTACATTTGAACATTTTTTCATTTACAAGTTGCAGAATTTCCTTCTTTTTGAACATTTTGTTTCCTCCTGCGAGCATTTTATTCTTTATTATGTAAAGATTTCTTAAATTTTGGAGTCGTTTTAATTTTTGACTATTTTCTTTTATCTTTGGAGTTATGTTTTATTTTGTTTTATTGATTTATTTATTTTTTCATTTTCGGACTCTCTTTATTAATGGCTTTTTTTTATCACATTTCTTGTTGATTTTTTTTAGTTTCTCTGCATTTTTAGGTATTGTTTGGTTTGCGATCTTAATAATCTGACTCCATTTTTTAAATCATACTTAATATTATTAGTTTATTTTCAAACTTGAAATACTAACACTTGAATCTAAGATTCTTCCCACTATCCACTAACATGTTGTATATCATAACACAGATGAAAATAACGAAGGACGACATGTGGATTCGAACGTATGGCAGATTATATCAAAAGTTATGCTCGACTACTTGCGAGATACCAATTGGCATATACCGAACGCAGGACATATCGTCTTTGGATTCGCCCCATGTAAGTAAAATATACGATTAACTTTAATTAAGTATAAGAGTTGTGCATGAATACCATGATTAAAACAAGGAATTACTCTACGAAACTTAATGTAACGTAGTTTTGAATACATCGTAGTAG